>BOPN01000377.1:371784-379284 GCA_017312705.2 Penaeus japonicus
GCTGGCTGGAGGTGTGCTCGAGTGTGCCCAACTCCCCAGCGAAGAGGGCGGCCAGGACCTTCCCGCCCTCCGTCCCCACCCGACCAGGAACATACATGGTGCGTGACTCACCCGGCCAACCCCACCCCCGCGGTGTGAGTACCAATACACTGCCTTCTCTACCGACGTGGCCTAGCGACGCAAGCACACACGCAGGCACGCACAGGAACACCTACACGTGCAGACACAGCAGAGCATGGCTGTCGCACGTCGGGGAAGGCGTTCGTCGCTTCCTGGTGTCGCCGACAAGGTTCCCACTTCGTAACGGTCGTCACGGCGTCACAATGTATCGGCCCAGTCATGTGAGACGCAATAGCGGACTCAGCCATCTAATTACCGCATTACGGTACAGATCGTAAACCTCGACTCCCCTAAATCGGCACTTCGCTCGCTGAATGCAATGGAATTCTCGAGTCGCAGGTACTTTAAGTTAAAGTTGAAGTTACAGTCCTATCTTACTGATCCCCTACATCTGCATTAATATGGCCAGTTAGATGACACGTGTGTGTGTGTGTGTGTGTGTGTGTGTGTGTGTGTGTGTGTGTGTGTGTGTGTGTGTGTGTGTGTGTGTGCGTGTGTGTGTGTGTGTGTGTGTGCGTGTGTGTGTGCGTGTGCGTGTGCGTGTGCGTGTGCGTGTGCGTGTGTGTATGTGTGTGTGTGTGTGTGTGCCTGTGCGTGCATGTGTGCTTTGCGTGTGTATGTTCGCGCGCGTGTGACTGCATCCATGTGTGTAGAGTCAAAAATAAGCTAATGAAATCACTGCGAAGCCGTAGGAGAGCCCTCGGAAGGCACCGCAAGCAGCGGCGGGGCTGAGGGCCCTTCGCGAGTGGCGTGTGCCTTCCTCATGTGTCATGGCCATCACATCACGGCTCTAACCTAATTGAAAAGAAGCAGTTTATTGTCTCAAAGACACCAGTCATCTTTCAACTCGACATTCGCGTCCCGGGTTGTCTGATGGAGATGCATTCATGCATTTCCCATTTGAGAAGATTAGTTCTTGTTTTAGGATTTTGTGTCTTTGCGTGTATTTGTATTAAACTGTATGTGTGGTGTCTGGTACTACAGTTTAACGTAGGCTGTTTCGGCAGCGTTCCTCGCAACATGCCAAATACCCTGTCGAAGGCGATGTCCTGTCCAATGAATACTTACAGTGTTGAGGTTGGTGAGCGAACAGGATGCGGAAGCGTGAACGCTAATTATTTCGTGAATTTTGGTAATTCTCACACTGGAAGTACTGTAATCATATGAGGGTCCTGCTCCCCGCAACTCCGTACATGTTCTTATTCAACTTGATAAATTTTGTTATTCTTCACTTTTTTCACATTAAGATAATCCTCATGTGAATTCGCACCTATTTGTCGTGATATTCACTCACACAGGTAAACACAAACACAAATCTCGGTCACTTTCCCATTAGCAGCGCCAACACAAACTTCCCTTCCCCGTGTATTCAGTGCAGCGCAGCCCCTCCGCCGCCACTGCTGGTCGAAAGTACCACTAAATAAACAAGGCTTCCCTGCCGGGCGTACCTGTGACCCTCGTGGAACACACTGGAGCTGCGTTCCCGCCCGCATGCACCCCCTGTCCCGATCCCACTCTCCCCCATACACCATAAAACCGTCCCAGGAAGGGCGGCATCACACACGTCACACAGGACTACCGCTGCACTACGAAATTATACCGTACATGTAATTTCATCAGGTAGTCGCACGGTAATCCCTGCGTGAGGAATCATTTTCTTTTATTCCCTGCCTATGTCTGAGATGTCGAGTGTCCTGAATTGGGAGCGTCTGTTGCCAATGCCACGCTATGCCCTGAGGCGACTATGGGTGAGCCGCTATTACTATCGAGGCGATTGTTTTCCACTCGGATTTTATGGGCCAGAATTCCGACATGGGCGCCACCGGCCGGCCAGAAGACGCCGAATCCGTTTGCCCGTATGACAAATTTGAAACGTTTACTGAGGCAAAGCATAAGTAGAATTTAGCGGTTCAAATAACTATAAGAGAGAATATAACATATCTGATAAATACGTTTTTTTTTCCAGCATACTTCGTTATAAATTGCTCAAAATCACAGAAAATTTATTCATAAATACTTTTAAGTGTAGTGTATTTAACAATGAAGTATGCTCTATAGTGTATATGATCATCATCTAACACAGACAGATGAAGACTGTACCTACAGTGTTATTCCGTTTATCTCTGATTAATTTGCTGTTCCTCTGTGGATCATTCCCTCTTCCGCCGCCCTGGACCCGCACACACACACGGCCTCCGATCTGAACTGATGGAACATCCCGCTAGCCTCACCCACGACTCTCTCGGAGCGCCCGTGTTTCTCCTCACGGAAACCTTTCATCTTAAAAACCGTAAACCTTTTCGCCACCTTGAAGCTTTCGGCGATGAAGATTTGGCACCCAAGTAATCACAAGGAAGGTCCCTTGCCCCGCCGCGTACTAATCATCCCCGAAAGCCTGGAATGACGGGGAGGTAAACAGGATCTTCGCTCAGCGTGAATGGCCGGCCTGACACACGGAGGTCCCCGGTCTGTGTCCCCGGGAATTGCGGTGTCCTCGCTGGACCCCATGGCCAGCTGGTGCCCGAGACCCCACCGACCCCGTGGCCTCTTCATGTTCGAAACTTTCTTGTGAATCTCCCTGGTCGGCCACCCGCAGAGGAACCGCTACTTGCCACTTACCGCATATACTTGGTACCTATTTCATTAGCCGCCCATCCCATATTCCCGGTATCCACTGCACCCCGCGCTTCCGAGCCCTCGCCCTCCATTCACCCGGCGGACAGCAATGCGCCCACATACTTGCTCCCAGGAGCCCCCATAACAGACATACTTCAGTTCAGTTCAGCGACATTTATTCCCCCGCCGAGTCTGTCCTTAAGAGGCCACACACACGTTCTTATCTGGACCCCATGCGCTCTCCACGGCTCGCACTGGAGGGCGGGCTTTACACAAACGATTTCTTCTCTAATCCCCTCGGCCTCTCACCCACTCGTAATCCCGGCCAAGATCACAGCCCCGACAATTCGTAACTCTAACTCAGGAATGCCTAAGCTTTTAACACGTCCGCAGGTGCTCTCCCACTTGCATTTACGCGTGCATATTCAAATTTCAGAACCTGGCCTTCGTGGGACTCATGACCTATTTATTCTCTGGTGCAGATATTGTCCGACGCCGTATTTGGTTGACGAGTCTTTCTCAATTCACGAAGGATGGAATCCTCATCACGTCGGTAGGTTTCCGTTACAAGATTTGATAACGTTGAGAAGGCAATACGTTATGTTTTTTTCAGGGAGGTTATACAGCGCGCACAGAGGCGGAATGAATATTTACCTAGAATAACTTTTCTACATAATTATCAAAGTGAAATGTAAACGAATTACCCGTGAATCACAAATTTAGATTCCTGATTTCATCTTGTTCAGAGGCTGGATAAAATAATATCCGTTTAGTATCAGCGTGTTCATGCTGAAAACTTTCCGTCGCTTCAAAAAAACACTGTAAGCTGACTCGTAGGATAACGAAACTTTTTTCAGTTACATATATAGAAGATATATATATACAGCCGTGTGTGTGTGTGTGTGCGTGCGCGCAAGCGCGCGCGTACGTGTGTGTGTGTGTGTGTGTGTGTGTGTGTGTGTGTGTGTGTGTGTGTGTGTGTGTGTGTGTGTGTGTGTGTGTGTGTGTGTGTGTGTGTGTGTGTGTGTGTGTGTGTGTGTGCGTGTGCGAGTACGTGCGTGCGAGTGATTGCAAGTATACAAAAAAATGCCATCTGGCCGCCTGCATCACTTGCCTGCTTTGAAATCTGAACGACCAGAGTACCTTCTTTGAACCGACGTTAAGGCAACGGCACATCGTCCCTTTGATACGGTATCACGTACATTCCAAACGCAAGAAATGACAACCAACTATAAGTTTAGCACTCCTTTATGCCTGGGAGACGAGAACATTAAAGCAAGAACAATGCACAGTTAAAGCAGGCGCTTGGGTCTCCGCACCCGGGAATAGCCTCGGCGCGGAGGGCAGGTGGGTGAGTCATCTTGAAGGTGGATGCTGCCGCGACGCGCATCGCTGTCACGAGCAGACTCGACGATACGTGTGAAAAGACAGACTCGAGCGACCTGTGTCTGGGGAGGCGAGGGGAAACGACAGGTGCGTGGGTGACAAGTGAGGGCTGGGAAGCGTGCAACACGGACTCCGCAGACGAGTTCAGCAGAATCCAACTTTCCCTCGGCCGCCGCCTGCTGCCGCGTCCAGACCCTAGACCTGATGTTGTCCTCATTTCGTGTCTGATTCACCCAGCCAGAGCCCGACTTGGTCTGGCGTGACCGTCTCGATCAATGCCCGTGTGCAACAACTTAATGCAATGCCTTCTTGTAATACAGGGAGGCCAAAGGAGGCAAAAATGATTAAAGTGACATGTATGCCCCAACACTAAACGTCTAGCCAGTCACAAGGAAGAAAACTGTAAGGTGGTTACACAGTCTGAATCAGCTCAGCCCTATAATTGCATCTCGAAACGGACGGAGGTTCGACTAATCAGTAATTCTAGTCAAGCGCGCTCATTTGCATGAGGGAGGGGAAGGGGTGGAAGAGATCATGCATTTCCTACTCCCGGTGTGCATGTAGATGATCTCGGACATTGCCAAACTAAACAGGTTGAGTTTCCTCGCGAGAAGATAAGTGCTTGGACTACAGGGTGACAGCTGTGAAAATTGTGTAAACACAAACGAGAAAAAAAGTGTTACGTCCATGTGGCTAATAACAATGGAAATGAGAAAAATGCAAATGCTACTACCTTTTGGAGTTAAGGCGTACATCATTGTGTAACAGTTACGTAAAAGTAGAGCGCGTTCTAACCTTGCCTGTACAGTACCCAGGCCAGCACACCGGAACTCCCAGGCCGCTCACATGTGCGCCTTCTTTCTGGGTTTTGGGAACACGGCGACGCGCTCCCATATCGCTATTGTCTCGCGATATTTTCAGCATGTGAGTACCCTTCCGGCCGCGATCAAATGTACATGTCAGCGAGTATGTGAGTGTGAGTGTGATAGTGTGCAGGGATGGGGACGGGGGTGAGTGCATTCTAATGCTTCATCACGTCCTCGCAATAAGCATTAAAATAATACAAAATCCAACTCAATTACCTGCGTTTCAAATAATGCGAAGCTGCCCCGTTCCACAACCTTAAGGCAACATTGGCTGACAACTAACCTGGCGCCCTTGGTGTTGGCGGTTTTTTGAGACTGTCCCTCCGGCGCCTCTGGTCGCCTTGGGCCGCCACGACCACTCGAGAGAGGCTCGCCGCTGATCCCCAAGGAACATTCCGCGGTTACGTGAGGCACGGATAACCCAGCGCGTGCTGACACCGCGCGTCGCCCTCTACGTCGGGTCGTGATCGCGAGCCGGATAAGGCACCGCGGAATCGACGGCAAAGGTCAGGTTATCATCCCCCTCCGAGCGCAGGTTACGGTGCCAGGGACCGAGAGCCACAATGCCACGGCGAAGGCAACACGCCAGTCAAAGATACTGCCTGTGGCGCTTCGTCGCTTTGGTTTCTTGACAAAAGGCCCCAATAAACCGAGATGCTACTCGTCAATGCAAAGGACGCATTCAGCAAGAACGAGAATGAAACCTCTACGGATGAGAGTTCCGCCCTTACGTATCCCGGGCAGCGGAGATAATCCCGTGGCGTATAAAGGGGCGATGACTAATAAGATCCCGGAGGGAAAGCCGGCGTCTAGGGCTTCCTCAGGCCTTGTCGCCGTAATGAGCTGTCTTCACGGCCGCCGCTCGGTGACAGGAGGAAAGCGGGAAGGTCGTGGCACGAGAAGACAATGTAGCGGGTCTTATACACACGAGAAACGATTGATATGAATTAATGTGAAGGAGGAACAGACGCGGACTTTTTGGCGTGAAAGCCATAGCAGTCATAGGTGATGAACTAATAAATAACAGCTCTCAGTGCGCGAGGTGAGCCTTGAGCAAGCGAAGCCAACAACGTTCACTCGAGGGTCACGCGAGATCACAGCGCACAGGAAAAGTTCCTCAATTTTCCTAGGTAACTCTCAAAGAAAACGGGACGCAGTGGTTCGAACTTCCGAGTGTTTGCCATTTTTGACCAGAGTTCCGGGGGTGTCGGGAGTCTATCATTTCAAAGTGGAAATATTTCGGAGCCTCCGGTGGTTGTCAGGTCTTCATTTCTTGTCTATTATTTGCCAGTAGTTCGTGAAACTTTTCAACCATTTTTAGATTTCTTTTGCTGTTGCGGAAGTAGACACAAGGTACGTATATTCCATGCCATTTATACATCCTGTTTGAACTATAGCTTCCACCCGCGTAATAACCAGTATTACCACCAACGACTGACGTACACGATTGCACGATTCACGGCTGGATTGCAGAGGCACCTTCAGTGTCCTAAGAGATCCTGTGGGTTATTGACTTTTAGGGCCCTTGTTGCGTGTCCGACTGCCTTTAAATTTGTCTACATTTTCGCGTGTACAAATGTATAATTTACTACCAATGAGATTAAAATACAAGGAAAATGATCACATGAAATACGGAAGATAAATATAATCAAAAGTGTCTGACTAAAGCAAATGCTATAAAAAAAAAAAAAAAAAAATCATGACAATACAGCGATTCACAAAATTCCCTGAAAAAGACGGCTGAAGAGCTAGAAGTCTTCCGGGAAATAGTGTTTTCCTTAAAAATGGCTTCACCCTCCTTAATCGCTCGCCTAGTTAGCCAGGATTCGCTGACTACGACTGCCGGCTTGCCAAAGCGACAGGTAGTCGCTGGAGCTAATGGTGTTACGCAGCCCGGGCTCTGGGGGAGATGCAACAGATGGTTCGGATGTGCACGCGTTTTGGCACGAATGAGTTGAGAGAGGGTTGGAAATCAGCTCTCCCCTAGGCTTACCTGGTTCAGGACATGTGGATGCGTAGGTGAATGGGTTATCGCTTTACTGTGTGTGTGTATGTGTACACACACACACACACACACACATATATATATATGTGTGTGTGTGTGTGTGTGTATGTGTGTGTGTGTGTCGCTCCCTGTGCTCAGCAAACATCGTGGCGAGATGAGGCCGGAGCCCCGTCCGGCCTCATCTCACTCCTGCTCGCCAGCATCCCTTCCGCCCCGCTGGACTCGCCCGAAACCCGCAGCCATTTCCCTCACGATAAGAACATGTGTCACGAAGGCAGGACACACATTTCTCGGGCGGGAAACTTCAGCGGCGTTTTCCCTTCGCCGCGAGATATACGACGACGGTCTTTGTGTCTTGATCAAGCTCCTTAGACCAGAAGAGTTTGGTGAATGTCCCCCCCCCCCCGACGGTAGTGTCCGGTGCCTGTAATGTATTTTGATTGCCTCTGTGATGTATTATGAAGGCTTCTTGATTAGCCTGGCGCTCGGGAAGTAGGGGAGGCTGGA
>BOPN01000377.1:384284-396784 GCA_017312705.2 Penaeus japonicus
GCATTTCTCCGGGCAGCATACAGCACCCGACCGCCTTCTCGCGCAACCACATGCTCCTCATAACAGCAGACATCGCCCCCGGCCTCGCTCTTGACCTCTTAGGAAAAGCAGGTTTTGCTTTTTCATTCGTTTATAGATTTCAGATCCCATTGGGCACGCATACTTCTTGCAGCTGGAGCACCGACGAGAAAGTAAATGAGCTGAACCACCGACAGGCGGTCCAGAGTAGCGGTAAGGAAACCTAAAATTCAGGCCTCTCCTAACAAGCGTCTTCATTCTGCTTCGAAATTTGTCTGGGTCTTTTATAAGAGAACATAAATTGATGTTCTCATCTTTTGTCATAGCGTGGAAACGTAGCGTTTTTAAAGACGATGTTTATTGATGTGAAATATTGAAATTAAGATGCTAGAGCCTGTCTCCATGAGAAAAAACAATTTAAAGAAGAAACTCTTGGTGCGCAATACCCGTTAGCTTGAAAACACCTGGGACACTACTAGCAAGCTCCCGAAAGTATGTACTGTCTGCACCTTCAAGTTGCCAGGACGTGTCCCAACCCTTATAAGGATTCCAGAAATATTCTCCTTCGAGGTGACTCCTGCATCTCTAGGACGATCCGCACCTCACAATAGACAGTTGAAGGTGACTGGAGCGCTTCTGCTCGATTCGCAGATGGAAGCTCCATCTACAGCTTCACGTGGAGCTTTATATCAGTATTGCATGACATGCAACCTGTGTGCAACGGTGTCACTTCCAGATGACCTGCGCTTCATCAATCACCGTTCCCAGTGTCATTAGACATGGTATCGCTTCGCCGTGACCTACTGCATAAATAAGCCTTTTAGATTTATAAGTAATACCACTTTGCGTATGTAGCAAAGAGAGATCAGACATTGTGGCTGTTTACAGTTGTTGCATGGCATATGCAGAGTAAATGTAAGAGATCCAGCGAGGGCGGAATCAGACTACCAGTTGACCCCCGGCCTTGGCGTGCAGCCGAAGGTGACCCTGCAACCTTCCAGAGGAAAACTGGTACCTTCGGGGCATAGCCAGGCTCCTGAAGCGGTATAAGGGAAGGGGGGGGCGGTGCAGGCTTGGATATAATATATTCTTAAAATTTTGAAGTTACAGTTTTCACATATAGTACATGACAGTTGCCACGAGGAATAGTATAAAAGCTAACTAATACTGTGATCAGCTGTTCTCTAAGAGAGAGAATCATGTAATTACCAGAATATTCATGAAGAAGGGTCTGCATAATATATATTATGCAGATGCTTTTCAAGCCGTTCTTCTGACATTGACTATATTTCTTTAAATGTAAGTTAGAAAATTAATTAAATTACATATAACCTAGGTAGGTTAGCGAAATATGCATTTAAAAACACATTGCACTACCAACACAATTCTCAAGCACAATCATTTCAAGAAAATAATTGTGTCTCCTTTGTAAGAATAAAAACATAAATGTATACTGGAACGATAGCATAAAGACCAATGTCCTTGTCTTGGCGAATTACCCATCACATGACTGCAAGTGCATGAATACCATGTGGTGTCAAATCAGTTTTCTGCCAAGGAAGAGTTTAACAGCGCCTGGGACAGGATGTGGCTGCATGCCCGACAGCTGAGAGGCGCGGCGCTCGAAGGGACATTCCAAATTAAGGTCTGTAGGTGATGCTACGCCCTGCAGAGACGCCGCTCTGCGACGTACGCTCTCCAGGATGTGCAACGCCGCCCCGCTTCGCCTTCTACTATGCCAGTGCAAGAGCGAAACGCCACAGGCCGCAAGGTTTGATGCATGTAGGAGGATGAATCAGCGTGTACAGGAGGTCGCGGAAATGGCTACATTCCGGGAGTGTCTTTGGCAGAGTTGCGCCTCTAGGCCACAGGTGAAACTCGAAGGAAAGGGAAAGATCCAACAGTGAACAGACCATTCACTGCTGGATGATTCATCTTACTTTTTTCCTCAAATAAATTGATACAGATTTATCGTGTTAACATCTGCATTGCAAACAATTCTTATAAATACTCCAACTATAACTAAAACGCACAGTGAATGACGATTAGCCGGATTCTTTCTAAGGATCCCCAAAAGATTGGCTTTGAAGGAGGAGCAGCTACCCGCGGTGAATGCAAAGGCGGGTCGGAGGTGCAGTTTCAAGGAGAATGAGAATCAAGGTGGAAGATGAAAGGTGGGGATGAGCACGGCCATGAGGCTATGGGGCACGAGTGAAGGAGGAGTGGAGCAAGAGGAAGAGGCGGGAAGAGGAGTGGAGCAAGAGGAAAAGGAGGGAAGAGGAGTGGAGCGAAAGCAGGAGACGGAAGGAGGAGTGGAGCAAGAGGAGACGAAAAGAGGAGTGGAGCAAGAGGAGGAGACGGAAAGAGGAGTGGAGCAAGAGGAGGAGACGGAAGGAGGAGTGGAGCAAGAGGAGGAAACGGAAAGAGGAGTGGAGCAAAAGGAGGAGACGAAAGGAAGAGTGGAGCAAGAGGAGGAGACGGAAGGAGGAGTGGAGCAAGAGGAAGAGACGGAAAGAGGAGTGGAGCAAGAGGAGGAGACGGAAGGAGGAGTGGAGCAAGAGGAGGAGACGGAAAGAGGAGTGGAGCAAGAGGAGGAGACGGAAAGAGGAGTGGAGCAAGAGGAGGAGACGGAAAGAGGAGTGGAGCAAGAGGAGGAGACGGAAGGAGGAGTGGAGCAAGAGGAAGAGACGGAAAGAGGAATGGAGCAAGAGGAAGAGGCGGGAAGAGGAGTGGAGCAAGAGGAGGAGACGGAAGGAGGAGTGGAGCAAGAGGAGGAGACGGAAAGAGGAGTGGAGCTGAGGTTGGGTGTGGTGAGTGCGGCACAGGAGGTACATTCCCCCCTGCAGTGTGTGCTCAGTCAACAGTGGTAGTGTCGAAGAGCGCATTGAACCACCACATTACCGATTTCAACCTTTTCTTCTTCTACGCAAACGTCAGATCTGAATCAGCCTGACGTCAGACAGGGTAACGTCTGAAGCAGTGCCTGGCTGACAGCGGCGAGAGAAGCCTTCGTTCATCCAGTTAATGAAGCTTAAAAAGGAAAGTTCCGGATACGAGAGCGTGATCCGAGTGCTGCTCTTAGGCTGCTTCATGTCCTGGGCCTCCCTCGCTCACGCTCACTCGCTCGCTACCCGCACCCGGACTACATAGATCACGTATTGTCCGTATTCAGTCTCATGCTAGAGACACCTCTCTCAGGTTCTTACACGTATATTCAACTATAAAGGAAGCGTCTTGATAACTAAATCTCTCAATGGTTTAACCTAAAAAAAAATAGTCTTCTTGAATTCCTCTTCCAAAGATATCGTATCTTTCTTTTGCTTTTCTTCAGCGCATTTCTTATTATCGAAATAATAGAAGAGTCTTTCCCGCGAAGGTCACGGCGTGGTGGTAGGAAATAAGCAGAACAAATTTAGATTTTGCTACGGGCGTCTTTCTCCATAACCTTAGTGAAATCTGCTTAATGTGAATGTTCTTTAACGGACACACTCCTTTCTCTCTCTCTTTCTCTCTTTCTCTCTCTCCCTCTCCCTCTCCCTCTCCCTCTCCCTCTCCCTCTCTCTCTCTCTCTCTCTCTCTCTCTCTCTCTCTCTCTCTCTCTCTCTCTCTCTCTCTCTCTCTCTTTCTTTCTCTTTCTCTTTCTCTTTCTCTTTCTCTTTCTCTTTCTCTCTCTCTTTCTCTTTCACACACAAACACACACACACACATACACATACACACACACACACACACACACACATACACATACACATACACACACACACACACACACAAACACATACACACATACATACATACATACATACAAACATACATACATACACCCCCCCCCCACACACACACACAACCCGAACCAGGAGTGGCATACTTGTTTAAAACCGCCGTACGTGAGGAATGGCCGGCATGTCGGATGAAGTCGTCAGCATTAGACAAATATTTAGGCTAAGTTGTTGCCTGCAGTATAATGGTGACGGTAATGACTCTCGTCCGCCACGTGATTATCAATCCATTTCGTAACCGGATGGCGCTGTTGCCTCCACGTTTAGGATCCACGAATCAAAACAGCATTGTTGGCATTGGGAAAATTAGATATTGTGTCACCATATGCCCTTCTAGAGTCCGTTGTATTTACACAATTCCCAATTATTTTGTTTTTCCTCCCTTCTAATGCTGTTAGACTTTCGTATACATATAGGCCTACATTTTCTCTCTCTCTCTCTCTCTCTCTCTCTCTCTCTCTCTCTCTCTCTCTCTCTCTCTCTCACACACACACACACACACACACACACACACACACACACACTATTTTGTTTTCTTTTTTCATCGTATCCCTTCTTCAATCCATTAGACTCTTCCCTTAAAAAAATCAACTCGTAAAGAGTAACCTTTTTGCACATCTGATCTTTCGACAACCACATCTTCCTTCAGCACCACCAGCCCTCCAGCTGACGCTTCTTCCGATCGAACTCGCGTAAAAAGCGGGGACATCCTCGAGATGGCAAGCAAGGCGTCCTGTTAAGTGTGTGGTTGAGGATTGGTTGATTGTCTAGGGCGCGTGGTGGCACTGACAGAGGCAGACATTTTGTTTTAAAGATTTGCCATTTGTATTACAGTGGTGAATAGTGGGGATTTCAGTTTACGGGTTCGGCTGAGTTGTTCATAATGTACAAGATTACCTGATTCTTGACAACAACACGAGAAGGCTGTAATAGGTTGGTTATATGGCAATTATATTTTATGTATGCAGTAAAGGAATGGGCGTCCGGTTTCGATTCTAAAACAAGCAAGCAAAGGGAATGTAATAGATCTCCGCCTCTCTCGTTCAAGCGTAAGCACAATGGACATGAGCTAAAATATCCTGGTTTGCAAAGGCCACGTGTGTCGCCACCACACAAGATTATCCCTTGTGTGGCACTCACTCACGCGTCACGTGCGCCCCCACCCCCTCCCCTTCCCCCTCCCCTGCCCCGATGCCCACCTACACGGCTGTCATGTCATGGCGTCACCTGGTGCATCACCCAAGGCATCACCGGCGAGGCATTCGCCTTCACGATGCCGACCAGGAGGGAATATCGTGAAAGGCGCGCAGGATGAGGTTTGGGAACAGGAGGAGGCGGTGGAAGGGTTGATGTCAGGGTGAGGGATGGGATGGGGGAGGGGGGGAAGGGGTAGGAAAGGGTGAAGGTGGCGTGCAGGGTGAAGCGTGGGACGGGGACAAGGCAGCGTAGAGCGAGAATGATACATTACACCGGGTCGTGGTCCGTGGTCAGCCAAGAGCTCATGCTTCTTGCATGACGCCTTACTACTAGTGAATGACGTTCTCTAAATCAACGCCGCTCCGCGTTGTGAAATGTCGCGTCATGGACGAAGCACTGCCAGGTATAGCAGCCTCAAAACACAAAGGATCCTCCGAGCAGCAGATAAACCCCCTCAAGGCAGTCTTCGCCATCGCAACACGCCGCCCGCAACCACTCAGCGCACACACTTAGTCCCGGCTCTTGTTCCCTTGCACCCCCCCCCCCCCCTGATTCCCCCACATCCTCGTTAGGAAGCTTCTTCCAGGATTGCCCCGACTTTACCCCCGCCTTCCATCTCTGCTCCCCCTGCTCATCTTGCCTTAATCTTTTACTGGTAAGCTCCATGCATATTCATCTGCAGGTATGTGTAGCCTGCATGCATTGCAATGTAAGATGCAAGGAGCTAAGTAAGAATAAATTTATTGATCCTGGAATCCCAATTTGGACAAATGCATTCGTTATGAGGCAGAGTGAAAGCAGAAGTGTTGGTACAGAGATCACTCACGGAAGCATACCAGTTCCATGAGATCATGACGTTGTAATTAAATTTAGGGGAAGCGCATGATACCACAGAACAACAATATAAGTATAGGAAGTCTACACTACTCTATCATAGCCAAAGCAGACAACAAAAAGCTAAATGATTTAAGATTAAGTTGGATGAAGCGTGTGTAGTAAAGTAAAACTGACAAATGATATCCTTTGGTGGATAAATATTCCTCTCAACGACACCGTTGTCGACCAGCTCAAGAAGGCCTCCAACGCCCTGACGGTTGAGATCTTCGCTGACCATCCCGGCCAGTCTGGAGATGCAGGCGGCAAAGGTAAACATATCAAAGGATTAGTATTAGGTGTTTTTTCATTTTAGTAATGGAAGTTAGTAAAATACATACTCTCTCTCACTATATAACTTAAGCTCTATCGTTCTTGCTTGTCGTTATCAAAACAAGATCTATATCTATTTATCTATGTATGTCTGTCTGTATATATTTATATTTATAAACATATATATATATATATATATATATATATATATATATATATATATATGAGAGAGAGAGAGATGTGTGAGTATGTGTACATATATATACACATATACATATTAATATCTATATATATCTATCTATATATATATATATATATATATATATATATATATATATATATATATATGTACACATATATACCTATATGTATATATATATACCTATATATGTATATATATGTATATAATGTATTATCCATAGCATATTGTTGTGCAGGAGTGTATTTCATAAGAAAATCTTTAGTGCACAATATGACGTGGCGTGCATAAACACCTGGCAAAGAACTTACTTTACCCTACACTTCCTGCTCTTCCTTGCACTGACCAAACTACATTCTGCCTCGCAAGCACAGTGCCAGGCCAAAGCACTCCGCCTTTCGAAACCGCAGGCAAATCCGAGGCAAGAGAAAGGCGCCTCTTGACCAGCGCCCCTGCAACACGACAAAAGGCGGTGGGTGCACTCACCAAAATCTTTCTGATCCTTTTCAACATACAACCGTTGAACAGTTCCGAGCCCGAGCGTGGAAGGCACACACAGCGCGGCTCTCTTGCGTCATGGGTGCTCGAGCAGCTCTCCCTCGCACCCGGCACTAGCTCTCTGGTCACGCTTGGGGGGGTCGGCCTGTGGCACCCTAAGCTCTACTCTATGAGGCCTAGTAAGCGTCTGCTGAATGTGCACTATACCTTCATTGCTATCAAATGGCTCAATTTTCAGTGCCAAAATAGCCGCTGGTCTTGCTGCTTTCCAACAGCTTTTCCAGTAAGCATCGACTGAAGTCCAGCAGTTCACTGTTACAACACAAGTGTTACGGGTGATTCATCTTTCTGGTGATATAATGACACTCATCTCATTAATTACTATTATCCTCTTGTCCAAGCCAGCAGTTTTCTATCGAACACACACCATTTCACATTTACTTGGGGTTAAACATGATCACAACAATCAACTGATATGATGACAACCACAAAACGGGGCGCACTCGGAGCGCTCGCACATACAACTTTCCAGGCCCGCGTCTGAGACTACACTGACACGCTGTTCAAATTTACCGCCTGGAATCCAAGAAGGCCACCAAGATCGTTGTCGTGGATCGCGGTCCAACATAACGCCTCGGCTATAGTCTTTGTATTTATCGCACTTGCTTTCATATCCATAATCTGCAGTTATACAGTCGTATGTGCGTGAGAATAAAAGTAAAAGCAGATGGATATGTAGAGAGATAAGTGGAAGGGTGTGGACGTTGATAAGTGGATGGAGGCTGGTATATGGATGTGGGGATTTTATTAACTATATATATATATACACACACACACACACATTTATGTGTGTTTGTATTTATATATCCCGATACACACACACATACACACACACACACACACACACACACACACATACATACATACATACACACGCACACACGCATTTATGTGTGTGCTGTATTTATACACACCAATATATATATACATATATATATATATATATATATATATATATATATATATATATATATATATATATATATATATAAAGAGAGAGAGAGATTTTCACTAAAGATTGCAACTACAAGGTAGAGATTACATTAATGCAAGCCTTCTGCTCATGATCGTGATCAGTCAGCCAAGAGCTGAATATCAGATTGCAGACAGGATGAAATAATCGATAACGATATCATGTCTAATGAAATTCAGCGTCTTAATGTAATTCAAAGATTTTATTGCATAATTCATTTCAGAATTTCTCCTCATTACCTCAGCCACTTTTCCGTGAACATGGCACAGTAGATCTTACAGTTTCTTATAATTTTCTCAAATGATGTAAGCAAAATAAGAAATCGTCTGTCTGTCCGCCTGGAAGTAAACGCGGTTCTTCTTTCTGCGAACACTAAGTCACGTGACCAAACATATAGTAGCGGGAATCCCCTGAACCGATGGAACAACTTTGAGCTCCACGTCTTCCACGAAGGAGGCATAGCGACAAAGAATGAAAAAGAAAAGAAAATGCAGAGGGAAAGATGGAATAAAGAATGACAGGGAGGGCGTAAGGAGCGCGGAGGCGCGGAGTCAGAACTAAGGATCATCTGTTTAGTGTTTGTCTCGTCTGACACCCGAGCAAAAGCAGAAGGGAACGGAAGGTTATTTGCTCATCAGACAAAGCATTCGGTGTAACAGCTCCCGTGATTTCCAGAAACTGCACGCTGACGCAAGACACACAGCCAGACAGACCGATCCAGACATCACCTTGCCTAATCAAAGGATTATATTATTATATTATTATTATTATTAATATTATTATTATTATTACGCATGCATGCATGCGCGCATATATATATTATTATTATATTATTATTATTATTATTATTATTATTATTATTATTATTATTATTATTAATATTATTATAATTATTATTATTATTATTATTATTATTATTATTATATTATTATTATATATAGATATATGAGAAGGGAGGGAGGAAGAGAGAGAGAGAGACGTAGAGAGAGAGAGAGAGAGAGAGAGAGAGAGAGAGAGAGAGAGAGAGAGAGAGAGAGAGAGAGAGAGAGAGAGAGAGAGAGAGAGAGAGAGAGAGAGAGAGAGAGTGGGGGGGGGGGGGCATTCAGCGCTGCGGAGATTCCGTGCCATGCACTTCAGTCCCAAACATGTCAGTGTAAAATATCAGTGTGGGATGACTGTGCTTTCTCCCGGGTGCCTCGTTCGCACACACGTCCGAGCAGACGAGTGCATATGGCAATGTCTCCGTTTCTTTCTCCCGACAACTCAGCTTGAAACTCTTATATTGAACATGGTTTCCGGGCCAATGACCTCCAATGACCAGGCACTCACACACTCATGGCCATGTGGGAACGAGGGCCCCTACCCTTGTTCCGGGCCGCCTCTCTGCCTGTCGCGAAGACCGTGCATGATTCCCCTTCACACCCCGACGCGAGAAGTCACACTCACATAACACTAATTACCATGGAAGCTTCACTCATTGCTCCTTCGTTTTTGTCCATGGAAAGAAAAAGGAAACTTTTTCCCTTGACTCATCGGCACCAGTCTTACTTTCTCTGGACCTCCTCCTCTCTCTTGTTTCTCTTCCTTATTTCGCTCGCTTAACTTCAGGTTTTTTTTTCAACTTTCACCTTCACTCTGAAAACTAAATAACAGAATTGATACACTCCGTGAGGCACACGGCATATGGCATACGCGGCAGGCCACGAACTATGTGTCAAGGTGGTGTCCAAATTGAGTTCCGTATGCAGGTCGGAGAAGCTGGATATAGTGAAAACCCCTGGCAGAGCATTAACAGGCAAGGCTGGCAGGTGGAAGGGAGATGTGCCGGCCCCCGGAAACCCCTGTCTTAGTTAAAAATGATGCGGGAATTTGCAATGGCTTCGCAACGTTGTAATCGGAGAGTAAATTACATGGAAGATTAGTTGCTTTAGTTACGAAAAGGGATGTGTGTTGACATTATTTTTAAAATGCGTAGACTAGAGAGACGGGACCAAGCCACGCACACAAAATATGTAACCAGACACAAGAGTCTGACTGAAACCAACAAAATTTGGATGAAGCAAACGTTATCACCAAGTAACATCCCTGAGACGCCCTGGATTTTCACAAGATGATATCAGGCGTGGCGTTGCCTGCAAGACCTGCTCCCCTGCTGCCCTAGTGTGGTCCTCAGTGTCAAGGTCGCGGGCGTGTGGGCGGCTGTGGGAGGCTGCACCACATACGAGGGCGGGCGGCAAGGAGCGAGAAGCGATAGTCGACGGAGAGTAAGTCGCATCTCACTGCTTTTGCGCCAGACGAGCACTTTCATTTGCTTCTCTTAGCTAATGATATGTCAATATATATTGCAAAGAGTGGGCGGTTGAACTGAACATCATGTGTCTGTCTACCTGTTACCGGGCCCTTGTCATCTGATACCTGAATATTTATAGTAATTTCCATGCTAAACCTGTCACTGTTTGATTCCAAGTGATTTATTTTAGTCTGAGAAACTATTTTCAGCAACGGCATCTCCGCCAAGTGACCTCAAAGCCATCCAAAGCGAAAGCTGGTTTCCTTTTCATATTTCTCGAATGATGAGATTACATTTGCATAACTATTTTCTAGCGTAGGGATATCTGTGCCTGACAGAGCTTCAATGTGTTGGGATACAGAAGACGCAAAAAACATATCCCTACATCCTTAAGAATCCTCGCATCAACAAACAACCGCAGTAAAGCAGCCGCGGCGACCACTCTCTCTTGACGCAGCTCCAAGAGAAACCTTGGCAGAGACGGCATCCTCCGTGCATGGCCTCCAGCGCACAATACGTTGTGTTATTCTCCGCTATGACAGACTTTCGAAACGGCGACTGGTCCTGGCCAAATACTTCTTTAGAGTGAACGGAGATATCCTTCTAATCTCCATCAGATTTCAATGAAGCTGGCACACGTCCTCAACCGGTCGCTCTGGGAAACTGCAAGGCTCCCACATACAGCCTGTCATTTGTCATTTCGATTTCGTGAACATTACATCATGGTGTTCGTGAATAAACACACACACACACACACACACACACACACACACACACACACATATATATATATATATATATATATATATATATATATATATATATATATAGAGAGAGAGATATATATATATATATATATATATATATATATATATATATATATATAGAGAGAGAGAGAAAGAGAGAGAGAGAGAGAGAGAGAAGAGAGAGAGAGAGAGAGAGAGAGAGAGAGAGAGAGAGAGAGAGAGAGAGAGAGAGAGAGTAAGAATGGAGCTTTACCTATGCACATTTATTTTCGACAAATGCAGAACTTTCGCTTAAAGCATGACGACAAAATGGTACGGGCTAAACCAACACTCATGTCTGCATGACTCGACAAATTCACGTGCATGACAGTAATGACTCCTTCCTTTTATCTTATTTCAAGGTATCCATCAATGCGCTTGTTGTTTTTTCTGTTCTGCACCCTATAATCATAAGATAAAGTGGTCACATATAAGCATGTAACATTTATAATATTTTCACTTATATTTTGTGTAAAGCAACCCCACACAAAGCCAAATGGGGGAGATAATCACTACTCGTTGAGTGTCAAAACAAATATAATTCATACAGCCTCATACACCAAATACTGCCAGTGTATCCTGTACTTTATCCTTACTGTACGCTTCTTATCAACCTTCTGAGACAAAGTTGTGCATTGTTTTTTTTCACATGTTTACAACTAAGTATCTGCATGGACTCAACACTCAGAATGTACTCTAACTGGAAGCTGTGGAAGGAGTCCGAAGGAGTCATATCAGCCGCAACCGGTCGAGGTTTGGTAATCTCATGGTGGGGAATGGCGGAGAGAGCAAGCGACCCAAGACGTGAAACTGCATAACACTTTGAACATCCAGGGGATCGTAATAATGACAGGCGATGCACCCGTTTCGTTTATCTTCCAGCACGTGCCGCCATTCAAGGACAATCCCTCCCGCCCGCGAGTGCGACGTAACTGCCGGGCTTTCCGACGCCAAGCACACGCCAGTCTTGCGCTCGTACAGTCGCAAATCTTCATATACAAATTTGTGTACCGGGCGCGTGTTAGGCAATGTACCATACCATGCACCCAGGATCGACCCAGCGGGACGGGCGGGGCGGCACAACGCACTGGAAGTGGGCGGCGGGCCGGATCTCTCCTCTCTCCGCCCCAGGATCCTTATCTGCCTCGGCCTCCGAGGGCGAGCTCGCTTGCTCTCAGTTCGAGACTCTGATTTGGTGGTACTGCTAGCGCTGATACAACCGCCTCTGCTGTGGTTAAGGCCTGAGTATGGTAGAGGTGCATTCGCGTGTGCAATGTTGATAGCGTGGATCACTGTATGTGAAAGCCAGCGCAATTGAGAGAATGATGTTCCGTTCTTTCAGGGTATTTTTTTTTTACCTGACTGTACTTCCTCTGAAATTCAGGTAGTTAGACATTTCTTGGAATGCCTGAATGCCCCTCGCCCGAAACACACAAGCCCCCAAACCACGTGGCGTAGTAGTGGCCCAGTTCCCAGACTATCCAATACATTCATACAACCTTCCCATTAAACGACATTCACATGACATTTCTGTGCATTCAGCCTCGCTTGCCCT
>BOPN01000377.1:419284-421784 GCA_017312705.2 Penaeus japonicus
CGAGTCCCATTTACTTGAGTGGATATCCGCATCAGGGATTGCGGTTCTATCAGTGAAAGTGCTCAGCAAATTGCGTTGCTTCTTCCCTCCAGTTGAGGCAAGAGCAGGAAGCGTTTGCTCAGAATGGCGCCACTGCATTACCGGCTGATTTCCCGAGCTGTCGCGACAGCACCTGTACATCTTCATCGCCCCAAGAGGTGATAATGCGCCTAACTGATAAATGATCACCACTAAATCATCCCACGAACAACAGACCCGCGCCGGGACTGGGTGGCTTAGCATCGTAATCACCCAAATACTGCGTCCGCTACGAAATCGCGCTCGACGGGGGTGCGACCTCGCGGAACGTCGAGACTCTCCTGCCCCTTCATCGCCCCTGGAATGCCCCTTGCTGACCCCTTCATCGCCCCTGGAATGGCCCTTGCTGACCCCTTCATTGCCTCTAAAATACCGCACTGCTCCTCCTCTGCTGCGCTCTGCTATGAGGAATCTTAAATCACGTTCAGTATTTCATAATCTGATACTGACTTTGGGTTAATCGTACTTTATGATTGCGTACAACAAAACGGCGTGAAGAATGATAGCAAAGCACAATTACGAGGACTGATATATGAATAGTGAACAAAAAGAATGCACACTATGAGACATCGAGACTAAAGGACAGCGACACCCCGGCCACGCAAACAACTTCCCTCCTTCATCACAGTGTAACGTAAATGATTCGCTTCGGCGCGACCCACTCGGCCCCATAAAAGCACTGGAATTCTGACATAGTCCCCAGGACATTATGAGGTAAATATATAGTGATAATGCACTGCTGTATTAAAATACATCACAGATATATCACCTCCTCACACTTGGGATTTGACCAGTTCATCGTGACAAATTAACTGACAAGAAACTCCTGTGCATCATCATTCAGGGATTCCAGTGCTGCCTTTGATTTTTATTTTTTTTATCATTCACTCGAAAACCACGAATTTCATCAGTCTTCCTGACATCTGCGCATGACGATGGCGGGGATCGCCTCCAGGAAGTCATTAAAGACTCGCTAACAGCGAAGTTACTTACTTTCATGAGAGTGTACGGCACTGTGTGGTGTCAGACTACATAGTCTGAATCCTGGCACTAACCTGTGCCTCATAAAACTTCACTTGAGTAACCCATCTACTAAAGGTTGAAAATGTGTCCGGATGTATAACAAGCTTACTTAATCATTTACTCTTTCAATTGCTATCAAGATGCCTTAAAGCGAGGAATGTCACTAACTATACTGACCTTGATAACCCCGATTCCATTTACCAACGCGAAATTTTTATGGAAGCTAAATTACTTCGTATTTACCCATCATTATACTTCATTGTGAGACACCCAATATACGAGAACATCAAAGTACAAATAAGCTTAGCAACAGCTCTAACGGTAGTTCTTAGTATTTTCACAAAGATTATGAAGTTGGACTGTCTGTCTGTCAAACAATGACTGGATAAAGAGTGTTTCTATTTAGTCTACCTTATGGCCACAGGCAATCGCTTTGCACACAAGCCCTATAGTCAGATGATCTTATGGAAAGAAGATAATAAAAATTCATTTCAGAGTGAAGACGTTGTGATTGTAGAGTTTCGTAGTTGTTGGCTCACTTTTCGCAGGATACACTATGCATTCTGCTGTTTTCAAGAAGGTCCAGGGCAGTAATTTGCTTTTATTGATCTTATTTTGGCCCTTATTCATTGCCCCATATCCTTCTTCCCCCGCTTGTCATGCCTCCCTTTCCAAGGACGTGCTCGCAGGACTCCTTCCCACGACCAGACATCTACTCATTGTCAGACAGTTTCCTGATATTTCCCTTACCCTTTGTCACGCTCTCCCTCCCTCGCCCTTGCGTTAACTATAGAGCCCTGAGGGCGTGTCAGAGGAAGAAAGGGAGCGAGGGTTGACCTACAGCCGCAAGAATACCGTCCTTGACACCAGCAGAAGGAGGGAGTCTCCGGAGCGGATGATAAAGGCGGCCTAATGGATGGCGCGGCATGTTGGCGCGGAGCCCTGCCATTGTGGTGCCCTGCGCCCCCCG
Organism: Penaeus japonicus; assembly: GCA_017312705.2. NCBI lineage: Eukaryota > Metazoa > Arthropoda > Malacostraca > Decapoda > Penaeidae > Penaeus > Penaeus japonicus. The sequence goes on from BOPN01000377.1 coordinate 421,356, forward strand.
CCTCGAGACATGACGGCTTGATGGCCAGATACGCCACCACGAGACGGACCCACTTCGCCCTGCTTCAATCATAACCTGCTTGGACTGCTTTTTGCGCTTCGGCGCGAGAGAGGGAAGGGGGCGGGGGGAGGACTCGGTAAAACACTGTTAGGTAACGTGAATATATGTGATACATCTTGAAATGTGATGGTCAGAGGATATAGGGAAGGAGAATTGCAATATCAATGCTATTTAACATAGACAATGACTGATTAATATCCCACAGATTCTAATATTGTGTATAGCAAATACAGAAGATTATCAAAGCTTACAAGCAGAAGCGCCAGGGAAACACTGACAAACCTAGATAGACTGATAAAATATGATTGGTCAATAGCCTAAGGCGGTTTTACCTCTGTTTGTGTACGCAAATGTCTGCGTCTGTGCATT
>BOPN01000377.1:429284-434284 GCA_017312705.2 Penaeus japonicus
TCTACTTCACCTTTAAACATTATTCTCATTTGTACTGTCTAAGCGTCGTCATGAAATCCGCTGTTTTAAGGACAAAGGAGAAACCGCAGGAATGTCATAATAAAGACTATATCCTTGTCCTTGAGCAGGTAATTGACGCCTCTCTAATGAAGGAAAGGGAAACTCCGCGACCGCCAGCCCGTCACACACGGGCACATCCCTGCGGGCTCGCCTCAGCTCTCGCACTGTGGCTTCAGTGCGAAAGACATCTATGAATTCATGTTTGTGTGTATATACACATTTACACAGATTAATCATTTAGATTTAAGCATTCTAGTAAGGTCAAAATATCTACCTTATAAGGCATATACATAGCTAATTCATTTGTGTATTGCCATTTGTGAAACATTCTATATTACTTGGACAGAACAATATGATGTGAATAAGTTATTTTACGTTCCCTTAAAGCAATAACTTGTATTTTTCTTCGAAAATTAATAACATCATCATCGACAACCAAAAACACTAAAGGTCACAAAGGATTTAGCAAAGGATATTGCGTAAATGTGATAGGACATCAAACGAAAAGATGTATGTGAAATTTGCTTTTACGCTCGTTCTATCTATTATGAAAACTGAGAAGTATAGTATATTTGATCTTCATGTTGTTTTCCTTCATAATATATATTTTTTTATAATGATATGTAAATTGAAACTTTATACTATCTTCTAGGTTTGAAGAATAGCCATATCACTAACTATTTCCTTCCCTATACACCACAGGTTCCCGAGCGGAGGTCAACAGAGTCCTTGAGGTACGCAGCGGTAGATTTTGGGTTCGTAGGCTATGTCTAATATTTCTAGAGGATCCAGTGTAAAATATATAATTACACACACAAGGCGTCTAAAGATCTCCCTTTTCAATACTGCCACTCATTTAATAAAAAAGCATTCTCAGTAATTATCAGACGATAATGAGTTTGTTGTTAGTAAATAAATTCGACATGTTGAATAGGCAGACCTTTCCAAATGCCTGGTATCCGTGGGAAAATTCAGTGATGAAAAGGCTGGGAACCATCGCCATGCACCATCAAATCAGCAAATACCCTCCCGTTCCACCCCCTCCCCCTCCCCCTCCCGTCAAAACAAGCTCCTCGAGAGCCTCGCCGGATTCTCGCGATGGTGCAACGCGATAGCCTAAGAGTTTCCCTTACTTCCTGAAGACTTTATCCCCAGCTTTCCAAGACCGGTTTCAGGCGGGATAGTCTTTCTCCGCACCCGCCCGGCCGGTAGGTGTCCTGCTTCCTCGGCTCTGGGTCACGCCTCTCCCAACATCGCGTAGTCTCTCTTTCTCTTCTTTATAGCTTTCGTTTGGGGACCCTGGCTTCGAGAACTCAGGATCTGTCAGGCCAACTCTGTTTGTTTGTCTCCTTGTCTCCTTGTCTGTCTGTCAGTTTCTCTCTCTATCACTCTAACTATCTCACTTCTCTCTTATCACACTCTCTCTCAATCGTTATTATGCATTCTTAAGTCCTCTTTCTGTAGATTGTTTTGAATAATACAGAGTTTTTTTTACAGTGACGCGGGTCACGGAGCCGCGAGCGCTGACGTAATCAAAACAGGAAGTCTCAAGCCGTTTCAGACCCGTCATAACTTCGAAAAAGTAACTGTGACATAATCACAGTTCACAGGGGAATATTTAAGAGTATTACATAACATGTAACAGGACACCAGGAAGAATATCTAATGTGAAATGTGTGAGAGTTTGCGCGCATCAGTGTGTGTGTGTGTGTGTGTACGCGTATGCGTATGCATATGCGAATGTGTATGCGTATGCATATGCGTATACGCATGTGCATGCGTGTGCGCGTGCGCATGCGTGTACGTGTCCATGTGCGTGTGCGTGTGCGTGTGCGTGTGCGTGTGCGTGTGCGTGTGCGTGTGCGTGTGCGTGTGCGTGTGCGTGTGCGTGTGCGTGTGCGTGTGCGTGTACGTGCGCGTGTGCGTGTGTGCATACGCGTGAGTGTGAATATGAATGTGTGTGTGAGTGGAAATGTGTGTTTGTGTGTGTTACAAACATTCTCGTACACACTAAGCAATACACAGATAATAGATCCGAGAATGCAATATAAGAACATTCACCTTCTTGGCTTTGCAAAGCGCGAGCGCGCGTGCGTTTTGGGTCCGGAGCAAGGCGCCCTCCTTGCTTCTGGCGTCATGAGAAGGACTTGCCACCGACGGCGCTGCGGGAGGCCTTTTCTCCGGCTTGTGCATGGCAGCCGCAGGAGCTCCTGCAGCAGCTCCGACCTTTCTCCTCGCAGTGGCGCCGCTCGTCCTTAGGGCGGCCCGCAAGGGCACCTCGCTCCTCGAAGGGGCGCATCGCCCGGCGGCGCCAACCTGGTGCAGTATGGGAATGCTGGATCTGCCCGAGGGCAGCCTGGCCACCACACTCATCGCAGGACACTTCTTAGTACACGTTGCAATTGCACACACACGATTTACCTGAGAACTGGGAACAAGTTCTGTCTTGCATAGTCATAACTATCAATAACTTCATAGGTTTTTTTCCCGTCAAACACGCGTGCTTCAACTGGTAACATGTCAACCATAAACACACTTGCCCCCAAAGCCACGAGTTTATACTCTGGTCACTCTCCAAAACAATTGTCTACACACAGATCACTGCAATCAAAAGCAGATATTTTTCCTCCTAAAAAAATCATCCACGTAAATCACTCTGGGCATCCTTTCCAAAGGTTTCACACCAATTTTGATGTAAACTTGCATTCCTTTCTTTAGCACTGAAATACTAGCTCTTTGTCGGTTGTTCAATACACGACATTTGTTATGTAAGGAATACTGTTCACACACTCTAACAAAATCGCATCACACTGTAACAGGACCGTGCGTGTCTGTGCCGCAGTCGGCCGCGATACACCCACGCAGAGAGAGCCTTCACGTCCGCCGCGAGTGGCGGGTGCGGGAAAAGTCATCCTACAGAATTCCCGGCAAGAAAGTACCCTGGCCGACCGCAAGGGCCGCGACCCGTTTTCTTCGCTGCCACGAAGGACCGAGGGGCCGATTCCTCCACGGCCCACGAGGGCTGAAGGCTGGGCCTAGATCCACGCTCTCAGCAGAACAAGATTAATATGATCTCATTTACCTTGCCTACCTCAAGGATCATTTACTTGCAAACAAGATCTGTACTTTGTTTAAAATTCTTTAATTTCACTCATTACACAGGCTCTAACCGAATTCTCATTCATAAAAGTAAGCATATCAAATATCCCGTTTGAATAACAAAAAAAGCCGAGATGACACAGTAATACTATTAGAATCTGGTAACTGATGTCAGTAAATCTATTTCCCCATTATCCTTAATCGATTTGCCTATAATCGGATACAAACATGAATAAATATTATATAAAATAAGATAATAATATTTGTGCCTGAACCTTGTTTGCACCACAGTTAGGTGGTTTCATTACAAGTATCTTGTAAAATATAAGAATGTAAGAAATACGTTTCGTCAGGGCTGTATAATACAGACGTCCATCACGGTGTACATTACGTCCCATCACCATTAGTTAGACGTAGCGCTCGGAACATCGCAAGACATCCATAAATAACGTCCAAGGGCTTGATAAAACGAATGCCGCCCTCAACCCGCTCGCTAATGTGATCTCATCTGTTCACATCAACGTGCGCCACATATTCCCACGTATTGCTAAGTATACGCACAGGTACTTTAAAGATTACTTTAGCAAAATGTAACCTGAGTATATCTCTGAACGATTACCTCAGACCGCCCAAGGTCCTGCTGTAATGCAGAATGGAAACGGCAACATAACACATAATAACCAACTAAATGAGAAAAATGAAACTGTATCTTTATCATTCCGCAGATTCAGTAAGTACACTTGATATTGAAATTGCAAAAGGAAATTCTCCTTTCTCTAGCTTTCTACCCTATATTGTCCTGCCGTCAGTCTCGTTTGGCAAGTTATTTGGAAGCTCCGCGGACGAAACGCCGAAAGTTGTGGCCAGGCCCTGCAGTCGCTCTCTCCGATATGTATCTCGTCAGGACCACAACTTGAGACCGTGACAGAGGTTTTTCAGGAGCACGAGGTCAGACCATGAGATCGGATATCAACATGAGAGTGAGTGAAATTCAGGTGCGCCGACGACAAGTGCGGCCGGTTGAAGGCCAAAATCAAATTCTCTAAGAAGCACTTCGGTGTCTGGTTTCGTGAGAACAGATGTCGCTTTCATACAGCTGACATTGATCTCCTGTCTCTGTTGCTTTTACTTGCAACTTTGCTGTTTTAGGAGAAAGGCTCACGCCCTGTTAGAATCGACATCCGGAAAATGCTTGAGTCAATACTGTAAGTATTTCGTAACGTCTGTGTCAGCATTCACTTACGTTTAATCGATCTCATTCTCTCAACTAATAAACCGACATTCTCGATATTCCTATCTCTGATCTTCAACAAAAGGAAGTTTCTTTGCCTAATCTAATCTCCCCTATCATTAGTATGATAAGTTACCTGCCCTCCATCTTCCTCGGTGCCAGCCTGAACAATGCCAGCTTTATAAACCTTCCGGTTCCTCCAGAGCGCTCCGAGGTCTCTCCGCGGGGGCCGCGTCCAGGGAAGGTGCGCCTCCGTGCCGGCTCGCCCACCGCGGACGCCCACGGTGACGCCCGCCATGCGAAATCTACCGTTTCCGAATGAACAATCCCTTCATTTGAGGAGGAGGATATGATTAATGGTTTAATACTTATGGCAGTAATTGTCTGATTATCGGCCACACCATCACTGCGGGCGACCGGTGATAGCACGGCGAAAGGTACAGCGTGTACAGTACAATTAAGACAACTTCAGTTTGCAAAGTCTCGTAAAAATCGTTCCGCTTATCCTCTTGGAATGTCTCTCGCGTCGTTCAATGCACTGGTAGTTCGGAAATTAGAATATACCACAGTTATCATCATCACCAGAAATTCTTGTTCAAGCTATATTCGG
>BOPN01000377.1:444284-449284 GCA_017312705.2 Penaeus japonicus
TCTCTATCTATCTATCTATCTCTCTCTATCTCTCTCTCTCTCTCTCTCTCTCTCTCTCTCTCTCTCTCTCTCTCTTTCTCTCTCTCTCTCACTTTCTCCCTCCCTTTCTCTCTCTCAAAAGCACATCATTGCCAAGCCGCTCAACCTCTTTATAAATAATCGTTGCAAGTAAATCAATGCATATATTTTGGTTTGCCGAAATACATGCACCCAAGCTTAACCAAGCATGTCAACACTTAAGGGAGGCTGTGAACGAATACCACACGCACAGATACACATCAAAGCACACATCCAGTTACCATTCAAAGAACAACGAGATCCCTTAGGTTACGTGAAGCGCATAACCAAGTAAACTCTTAATGTAGAAACACAAACAACGCCCGGCTTCCCATACATGGAGGAGGCATGAGCAGCAGAGTGACGAGAATGTTGGCGCGGAAGATGAACAGCGGGAGATGGCGGGGGGAAGCAGGGAAAGCAAGACAGGCAGGGTAAGTCAGGTTTAAGCTATAGACAAGACGTAAAGGGAAAATGAAAAAAAGAGGGGACATCGTAAGCGGAGGCGTTTGTATGCTGCTGACTGTGACTGCCCCTGGCACTCACGGATTATTGGTATGCAGCCAAGCCTCACCCTGGCCAGCCAGCCCCAAAGCCCGGGTGAGGGCATGAGGAATGTGAGACGATGAGTGGTATGAGGGGATATCACAGGACAGAGGTATGAGTAACCCGCATGGTGGATCAGTTGCGTTCAGACACACTGACGGCTGACCAACTTCTCTCAGACCCGCCCCTCCTCATGACAGCTAATTGGCGTGGGTATGGCTGCCCTCCCCTGCCAATTCTAAACCCCCTAACCTCAACATTACAAACCTGTGATAATTATAGAATGACATGAGGGAAATACATACTCAGTCATATGATGAGACTTTCAACTGTACATCACTCGTAATGAATAAAGAAAAATTCTAATCTGCCAAGACATTCCCAAGGTGCCAGATCTCCCCACTCACTAATTACTGATGACGTGCGAGGTGCGTGTCATGTGTACAGCGCATACCGCTGGTGGCACCCTCCTATCTTTCTTTTTAGTCTAAAAAATGGTCTGACTTCAGGTTGCTTAGTATTTTTGTCTCTTATACATGATGCAGCACAGTCATTACGGCGCCATCTTGTGGCCACCGCCGGGAGCTCGGCAAAGTCAGCATTGACGTCGACGGCTAAAAGCGGCACCCAGACCACCACTTAAGAATTCGCAGACAGTGAGGGTACTAAGGTCATGAAGTAAAATGGATATGGTTAATGGTCGAAAAAGCTTGTGGAAATAGATTCGGGAGAACTGACAGGCTACTCAAGTATTTTCCGTGCAGATCCTTTGAATAGTAGATTCATTAGGAATGTGGGGAATTTTAACCACATACCCAAGTTTAAGCTAGATGATAGTAGAACGGAACTCACATCGAATTTATTTGTTATGGCATGATTATCTCTAGAATTCTTGGACTACCCGCGATTATGAGCTGATTAAGACTAAAGAAGTAATCAGAGGCATTTCTGGCTAACATCGGACGAAAGACCTTCGACGGCGGAAGGGAGCAAGAGACCTCTCGGCGCGGCGGTCGCGTCGGACCACGACAACCACTCTAACAAAGCCTTTCCTCTGTGGCCGAGCCGTTCCCTGGACATCATAGTGACACTGGCGTTCAGGCTGACGCAGGCTAGGCTTTCTATTGGTGCACTTAGCGCGAATGGTGAAGTTTCTTTTTTACAACATATTCCTTTGAGGCAGTTTGGACGAACAATTCGATAATGTAGAAAAGATGCAACTGTATATCATATGATAGATCAACAGAATGTCGAAACCCTCTTACGTTTTTGCAGATTTGGGCTCTGTCGTATTTCCTATTTTTTGCATACGAATACAAATGAATACATTGATAAAGTCCGGAATATCTTGTATATGACACGATACTGTAAACATAAAGTGAAAAACTATATCTAACAAATCAGCACACTATTAGTTAAAGACATTTCGTCGCACCTTTTATTGTCCCTGAAGACCGCGAACCCAGACTAGAGCTAAAGTTTCAGGCATAATTGAACATGATCTCGGGAATGTTGATAACCGTTGGCAAGTATTGTGGAAAAAAACAATCACGGACAATGTAAACTGTGCCAAGGACAGGCTCTGTTTGCAAACAAAGCAACATATAAATCCCTCACAATCGAGTGTATGTCTTTCTTTCCTTTCTTTGTCGTGAATGAAGAAAGTGAAAACCTTTTGCTAATAACTACCCAAGTTTACACACATAAATCCACTCAGTAAAACCCACATCTCAAAATGCCTTTCACCTTCTACCACACAGCCGCCCGTCCATCTCTTCGTCACGGAGCGGCTCGGTCGCCATCTTCTACATTACGAAACTAAATCTCCCTTTATCATTATCTAGATCAGTGCCAGCGCCTGACACTTGGCCAAGAGAAGGACGAAAGATGGTAGTCAGGGCATTAATCCTGAGTATTCATTCGATGCTCTTAGTTCTTTGTCTGTCTTTCTTGACTAGAGTCTAATGCTGCCACAATTCGCAAAGCAAGTTCACGGTATGTCCATCTACACCGGTTAGTGTGTTGTTATCATCCTTATCATTATCCTTATTATTGCTATTATCATCCTTATCATTATCTTCATTACGGTCATTATCTTTATCATCATCGTTATCATTATCCTTACTATGGTCATCTTGATCATTACTGTTATCATTACTAGTAATATTTGATTTATCATTACTGTCATTATTATCATCATTATTATCAAGATCATAATCATTTCATTATCATCATAATTATTACTATCATCACCATTATTGCCGACATTATCATAATCATCGTTATCATCATCACCGTCGTCATTACCATTCTTATCATTACTATCAGAGTCAATATAGTTTTATTTCTTATTTTCCAAAGAATCGTTAATCCCGGCTTTACGTGCCTGGCCTTGCCTCTTGGGACTGGAGAATCCCCGACGAGATGATTACAACTTACAAGTATTCCACACGAGTGCGACTTGGATATTTTCATCGAGCGAGAATTGCATCTTTTGAATAATATTTTCATTTCATCATAGTGCAGCTTTACCGCAGAGGATTTCCAGGTCTGGTTAGTGTTGCTGAGAAGTAAAGCAAATTGTTGAAATGTCTCTTGATTCTACATATTAGTCGTGAATGGCTTGATGTTCCCCGTGTTTTTATAAATGGTAAACGGAACAACAACAACCGCAACGTAAAAAAGCTTTAGTCATGCTAACCTTGGCAAGTTCTTGCCACATGCGCGTCGTGTCTTATTTGGCTCACCGAAATACCGTGGTAACGGAGAAATTGATCTGCTTTTTCTTTGACAACTAATCAATGTAGGCAATATGCTTCCTCGCCGTTAAGACCTTGTCACCCTTTAATGGAATACCTATCTCGCGTCGACGCAGGACCGCATCGCCGACTGCCAGTGGAAGACCTTTTTGTTTTTCTTTTTTTTGGCAAACGTTGCGGAAGAGTGGTAAGTAACTGCTCCATAACTCTGTTAGGGTTATCACAGGAAGCTGTTCCCAAACTAAACAGTCTCCCCGCCGCCCACCGCGACGCCTGCTCGCTATCTGGTTATAAATAGGTGAGGAATATCATCCGGCAGGTACAGGTGGAGTGGAGGTCGTCCCAGCCACGGCGCTGTGGGGACGCCTGGTTATTCCCATCCCAATCGCACCCGATTACGGTCATTAATGCTTAAACGACCTGTTTGTGCACAACTGTTCTGTACTTGCATGAAAATATGATATTTACATATGCATGTCTTTATGAAGCCTCGGCAAGCTCCTCTAATACAGAGCCTACCTTACACAGATTATATTTGGTGTAATTCCGCCTATCAAACCCGAATCCAGATTTATCTCCTGCCGCCATGCCTCGAGTGGCCGCCTGAGCACTCGCCCGCCTGCATCTCGTGAGCGGCGACGGCCCATTAGCTTTAATGTCGGAGCCGACCAGGCACACGTGCTGCTCGTCCTAGCTAAGGCGGCGCCGCAACCGCAAGGAAAGTTACGCGATAAGATACGAAGCGTAACAAGAAGTGAGCACAACTCTACACGGACATCAGCATTACCAGTTAATAGGAGATTAAGAAAATTAATGTCAGTAAGAATGATGACATCTTCCCCGATGAACACTTGTGACGTTCATGCTGATAATTTCTTGAATTGCGGAAGGCACTCGATATAATATAACATATATTAAGTCAGTACATTACGTTCCCCGTATGGTATATAATCAGACAGAATGTAAAATATACTATGAATTATTAACATGATACATACATGCACACAAGCAAACATGTAAACAAACACATTATGCCATACAAGCCTTACGTAGCACATTTTAACATTTTTTGACCTAATTTCCTGTCATCCCTTCTATTGTAAAAATAATGTATATGGCTAACCAGAACCAGTAGTAAATATAATCGACATATAAACCAAAGTGAAGCACCTGGTACTGAGTGACCGCAGCGCTCTCGATGCTTTGGAATAACATGTGTTTGTCACTCACAGTTACCGTGCAGCATGATATACATATGCACACAGTTCGACTTTATTCTGCGCAACCCTTTGTCGTGCCGATGTACGCTAGCTATATCAGATCCGTCTCTTTCCTCTTGCCTGGTCGTTTTAAACAAAATAATGACTGCCTTGCTGTAAAGGCGTTATCAAAAAAGAAAAAAATAAGGGAGATACATGCAGTACTAGGGAGTAAACATCATCAGTGTCTTTTCGTGAGTGTTCGTGAGGAGACGAATACATGAAGGTATTATCTTCCCAGGCGTCGTGGATTGCGTAGGGAAATTCATGGAAACGTTGCTCGAACGAAAGCAGGTCCCGGGACAAATCCTCTTTTGCAAATCTGGAGTTGCATCAAGAACACGGACTCCAAGAAGCGCTATCAGTAATTCTACCTTCC
>BOPN01000377.1:456784-461784 GCA_017312705.2 Penaeus japonicus
ACATACTCCCGACCACATGGAGCTTCTCTCTGACAGCGATCTCAGCGGCTGTAGGTGCAGGCTCCTCAAAGGATCCCGACTCAACCTCGAGCTTTCATGGGGTTCCTTCGATGTCACTTTCTTATCCCAGGAGACATTCTTTGGGATTTTGGGGTCGGATTTCTTTCTTAAAACTTTCGCGTTTCTTTCTTCATCTGAGACAGGGGATGATTTAGAATCCCTCGATCTTGTTGGCTTCGGTACTTTTTCTGGAGAATCCTGTGCCTTCATGGCTGTTCTCCAGGCGCTCACAAAAGTTCTTTTGGCCGTGTTCTTGAGCGACGACACCGTTGAACTTTGCTCTTGGGCCTTTGTTCCTGTCTCCTTTATTCTGACGTGTTTGCCTGGAGTCTGAGGGGACCGGCTCTTCGGCCTACTTCTTGGACTCCCTTCTGCACGTGCCTTCTTTGCCGGAGTTTCTTCCCTTGTCTTGACTTCGCACGAATCAAGGTCGACGAAGAAGATGACGGGTTCCTTGGAGTCGTCCTGAAGGGCGGACTCCCTCTGGCTGGCATCTTCGACAGCGTCGCAGGAAGACTTCGTGATCTTGGCTGGAGGGGGACCGTCAAGGGTAAAGGTTCCCTCTCGCTTGACGGTCGCTGGACAGGAGGTAGGATGAGATTCTTCCTCCGCCGCATTAACATTAATATTTTCATTACTTAATCGCTTGGCTTGGAACTCGTCTTCTCCTCTGTCTAAACATATTTCGAGTTCTTGGCCTTCCAGCACAGGGCCCTCCACGATACAAATCTCGCATTCATTTGCATTCGTGACGGTATCTGCGCTGGCCGGTGCGGTTTCATCGCTATCTATTAACGCCAAGTCAGGTTTCGTCTTGCAGAAACCTAAGTTATTTTCGTTTTCGACGCGCTGTGAGAGGTCGTTTTCATTCTCTTGCGTCGAAGGAATTGGCACCGTTGGCACTCCTGCCTCCACGCTGACGTCATGATTGGCAATATCAGCTGCGGCCGAGAGAGGCTCTGCTCTCGGGGTCCCGCCTGAAGCAGCTGCGCCTGAGGGCTCCGTTGCATCACAGTCTGGAGAACTGACGTCACTTGCATCAACATGGAATTTTACGTCAACTTCAAATTTGTTTTGGCTCTCAGGGGGTGAAGGAAATGGTTCCCTGGTCCTATCACAGTCTCGACTAGAGTAAATTTCTTGTTTATCTTCTTTGAGGAAAGTCGCTTTTGTGGTATCTTGACTCTGCTCGTCGTCGTGTTCATCTGTCTGCGTCTCTATGCTCGATTTCTTCCGTTTGGAGCGTTTCTTGAGAAGCTTCTTGATCTTGTGAGACAATACCCCCTCGTCTGCGTCTCCGTCGGGAGCGCTGACGGCGTGGGCCTCGAACACGCGCGTGTCGACCACAAGGCCGTCCTCGTCGTCGTTCGGGGAGAACTTGACTCTCTTCTTCTTTCGCTCCAGCGTCTCTGTGTAGGACTTCTCACGCTTCAGTTTGGGCATCCTTAAAAAGGGGAAAGGCGTTGTCTTGTTTTCCTTCTCCTGATCTTCCTTCAGGTGTGTTTCCCGCTCTTCAGCGGCCTCGCAGAACGGCTTCTCCTTCATCCCCTGCAGAGCCATGGTCGTGGTAAGTCGTGCCTCCGTAGAAGCACGATACTGCTCACCGTCGCCGGACGGGCTTTTGGGGAGGGTCGTCATTGTCGTGGGGGATTCGTTGTCCGACACTGTGGCAGAGATCGTGGCTTCGACCGAAAACATTTCGCTAGTCGCAGTTTCTGAAAGAAGAGAAGAGAGCCATTACTTCGGCGTTGACGCACAGGTAAATGGTCTCGCACATTTACAAAAAAAAAAAAAAAAACCTCCGCTTATCAATATATTTTTTCTGTCTGTCGTTATCTTCCATAAAGCTATTCATCTACTTGTGATCAGCCTGTTCATATGTATCCTTCACACATGCATGTGTGTGTGTCGGGGGGGGGGGGGGGGGAGTGTGTGTGGGGAGGGTGTGTGCGTGCATGTGTTCGTGCATGCACGCAATGCGCGAGCGTTTAAACGCTGGCCATGGTTATGGTATTCATGTCACCTCCTCGCGTCAGGGCTGATTTTACGACTTTCTACATTCGAGGACAGCAGATCATAACAGTCATAACACTCAATCATTATTATTCATAATCTTTCATGTTGATTTATTGCTAATCATTCTCAGTGAATAACTGAGAGAGAGAGAGAGAGAGAGAGAGAGAGAGAGAGAGAGAGAGAGAGAGAGAGAGAGAGAGAGAGAGAGAGACAGAGAGAGTTTGTGTGTGCGTGTGTGTATAGGAATACATCTTGCTGAACATGTTCGTGTGTGCCTGTGCGTGAGCCCGCCTTCACTCTAACAAGCCCTGCAAAGACCTAGAGATTCGTGACCTTTGCTCGAGCTGATGAACCAACGCATGCTCTCCCTCGTGCCGTCACGGGTGCCATCATATAGTGTCATGAGCTGAATCAAATGTTCGTGGGAAATGGCCAACATTCAGCTCCTGTATACCATTTGTTCTACCAACCGAGATGTGTCGTTTATATTACCTGTGTCGTAAAAGTTGCATTCCCAAAAAAACGTTTTGCTCCTCTGCCCCTACATCAATGCGACAAGATCTTCAATCGTTAGGCCTAGCTCAGTAAATGGTATTTCCGTACCTCATTCTTTGTGGGGAAATGTGGCTTGTAAATGAAATTGGAAAGGTTTTAAAAAATCATACAAAGATTCGCTCCAAGACATTCCTATTTTCATCTCCCTCAAGGTGAACTATCCTCGGAAGTAAGAATGTGAATTTTTTTTGTTCTTTCCTTAAAATCTGATCTCCGTGTGTATGTTAAATGTGAATATTGCACTAAAACAAGAGTTTAGCGTAAAAATACGTTTTAATATTGACGTCCTAAAAATGATACATGAATATATAAGTGGAGGATACAGCCAAGCACGAAATGCTGAGAAAGGCACACATGGCGCCGAGGGAAGGTGTTGCAGGTAGGTGGAGGTGCGAGCAGCAGCTGGCACACGCCGGGTCTGGGTGAGCCAAGTCTGGCCTACACCTCGTGCACTCTGCCACCTCCCTCCCCTCGCCCCTCGCCCACGGAACCTATCTTACTCTTTCCTCAAACCTTCTCTAGGGCGCCTTCCTCTTCATACTACCGTTATATAGGCCATAAGGACTATTTCAACTTTACACCTACAGACCGGATTCTGAAAAAGTAATCCTATGATTCCATTCCTTTGCATGGTTCTACGTACGTGTCGCGACGGTAATCCCTGCCATTAGCCTTTGTAAAGCATGTCATCTGAAACTTCGTCATAGTAACGCGCTCTCGGCCACGTGCAATTGGTAGTCCCGATCGCGTGTCATAAAACACCGTAATAAGTTCTGGAGTGTACACAAGGCAAGGACGCCAACGCCACGTGCTCTGGTGCATGGGGGAGGGGGAGGAGGAGGGGAGAGAGAAGAAGGGAGGAAGAGGGGAAGGGAAGGAGGAGAGAGGGAGAAGAGAAAGAGAAAGAGAGACAGAGAGAGAGAGAGAAAGAGAGAGAGAGAGAGAAAGAGAAAGAGAAAGAGAAAGAGAAAGAGAAAGAGAAAGAGAAAGAGAGAGAGAGAGAGAGAGAGAGAGAGAAAGAGAGAGAGAGAGAGAGAGAGAGAGAGAGAGAGAAAGAGAGAGAGAGAGAGAGAGAGAGAGAGAGAGAGAGAGAGAGAGAGAGAGAGAGAGAGAGAGAATGAGAGAGAGAGGGGGTGAGAAAGAAAAAAAATATTACATTCGTCAAATCCACACAATAACATCCACAGCCGACTGTGGCGACCTGAATGACATTGCGTGGAGTAGTTATCTATATTCTCCGAAGGGTGACCAGTAGGAGTTCACAGTACTGTTTCCTGAATGAGCCAAGCCGACAAATGTTTACCTGGGGTTTAACCACGTGCGGTCAAGGAAATATGCCATAGTGCGGTCTCCCGAGCGGTCCTAGTGATCACCTGGCGCTGGGAACTGCCCTCCCTCCCTCCCTCCCTTCTACGTACGCACGCGGCTCGGTCACTCGCTGGTCCACATACCACTTACCTACTAATGCTTCCTCGTGCTAAACAAAGGAAGCCGGAAGTAAAATATTGCCTTACTATAATGATTCCACTTGATCCATTCAGTTCCCCAGTGCTTAGTGCTAAATGTCTTGTTTCCTTGGCCATAGAGAGTTAGGTAAACACTTAGTATAAGGATATTCAAAGTCACATGGGAATTCTAAAGCGTACGACGATCTGGTTTACATCAAGGAAAACTTCATCCGCAGCCCCTGTCAGTTAACACGTGTGAGTCATCCGTATTTCAGTAGATGTATAACATTTCAAACCATCATTGCTGTAGGCGGAGTTGCGCTTATAAGATAAATGTCACAGATGATCTTTACTTAACCCTTTTGCCGAACGTTACGTGGCGCAATATCATAGTTAAGATAATCGCTGTCACGAAATTTCATTACATTTATTTAATATTACATTGCAGAATACCATATGCCAACAGTTATTTCTCTGGAGTTGTGCACTACCGAGTTATGAATGTTTGGATTTGTTTACATGTGTGTTTACGCGGAGAACTTCGCATACCAACGTGAGATTGCCTTACTCAAAGCAAATAGATTTAAGGGCCTTTCTGCGCCGCCTCTTGTAACTGGAGGGCCACAACTCGAGTCAAGAGCTTAGGGTCTAGCCTCATCTGGCCTTCCTACACCCTACCCCACCTGACCTTGGGCCATATGGCACTACCCGCCGCCAGTGCACGTGCAAGGGCCGTCAACACCCGTAATGCGAGGCGTCGTCTCACACGTCAGTTGTTCAGCCTGGCTTCCTATATAACTGAACTCAACAAGTGAACTTGTTTATTCTAACCGTCTTGAATAAGCAGCTCCGTCCTTCAAAATAAACAAGGTTATCTAACCTCATCCTCTCACAGAACTTATATTTGTTTACTTATGGCAG
>BOPN01000377.1:466784-469284 GCA_017312705.2 Penaeus japonicus
ACACACACACAAATACCTAATTAGACAGATATGAATATAAAAGTTTAATTGGCAAAGGTCTTATTCATTTACACCAACACTTGAAAGTGAAGAGGGGGTCCCTGAATAAATGGCGTGGGTGGGGGGGGGGCGTGGGTGAAAGGTCACGTCGGGTGAAGGGCGAAGTCTAAGGAGGAGCTACAAGGGCGAGAAGCCACTCCGATGCCGGAAAGTTTCCCGGAGTGCCTTAGGAAAGAAGAAAACGGAAATCTGAAAACGATTTGTGTCATGTAAGAAAATGCGATTCAAGCATGTCTGTTACAAACTGAATTTATGGAAGTTTCAACAACGTGTCCCTCCTCAGTGCCACTAGTCGTCATGAATGTTTTTGTAATAATAAGGGTAGCCTGTACATAGGCACATGTCCTTCGAAAAGAAGTTAACATTGGCAGCTCACGTCAGCTTAAAGATGTGCCAAAATGTGAATAATCTAAAGGTTTCCTATATTCATGTAAGTAAAATGTAAGCGAGATCATTGATACTTAAATTAAAAGTATTAAAGCTCAGCTGGGGTTATTGCGATCACCTAGGCCTATGAAGGAAAATGCGAACCAAAACATTTGAAGCGGAACAAACAAAAGTTTATTCTTTAGGCTATGGAATTTGAATTGGAGACATTATGAGTTATCGAAAATTAACAAACAGATTTCCAAGTGACCAGAAATCACTTGGAAAATAAGCTAGACTGTTGGTCTAACCTATTGATCAACAGGGTGACCTAATTGAAAACAAATCCAGACCTATACTTCATCAGAAAAAGCTAATTACGTCATGACATCACAAAGGATGTGCAATTTCCAAGGTCAAGTAAAACGGAAGTTCGAAAGGTGGTTTTATGACTTGCGTAGTACGCACCGTGACGACTAAGTTTATCCTTAGGAAACGTGACATTCGTGAAGGATACAGTAAGTTGTATGAGTAATATTGATAGTGCTGTACCATATATCGAAAATATATAACCGGTGATTTCCGACTATAACAATTCGTTAAACCGCCTATACTGGACAGAAGATGATTTAAATCTGCATCGTTAATGTCGGTTAATCTCGGTTACAAACTCCCGCCAAATTCTGATTCGAATCAACTGCGCCATCGCGAAGAGGGCACCAGGGCAATAGGCACGGGCGGGCAGGGTATGCAAAAGGGCGGGGTCAGGCAGTGTGGGTTCGGTGCTGTGTCACGCCCGTATTTGAGGCAGTGATTAAGCGCTGCTTATTGTGTTCCTTCTGCACCATTGGTTTTTCTCTCTCTAGATTAAGATATTTGTTCACCTAACCGATGAGTTACATGAAGATTCTGAACATTTCTTACAAGAAAATAATGACAAAGAACGTGTACTTACCTAGTGCTACAAGTTACGAAGATTCACAAAAACGATTTTCTCATAATAAATAACAAACACATACAAAACACTAAAGCACACATAAGTTCGTAATAAATATCCTTAAAACTAAGTTCGTAAAAAAAAAGTTGCTACAAAAGTTCGGTCGTGTGCATGGCAGAAAACTTGGCTCGAAACTGTTCCCGAGCGAGGCATGGCGGCGGCGGTGCCTCGGAGGCGGGGCTTGCGGCCGGCGAGTGCCAGATACTTCATTCTCCGCGATACACCTTTCTTAATCATCTAGTAAATGGGCATTGTGCAGATGACAGCACAGGGGATTTATTTCAGGATCGTGCTGAGGTAGAAGAGGTCACCTTCATTGGCTGTGAAATGGGGCTGCTTGCGTGCCATACCTGCGTTATCACTCTACGCTGTTACAGGAGCCGCGAATTATTACTTCTCTCTTAAAACATATATCATCATAGAAATATTGATGTATTGATACGAAAAGATCGACATCAACCATATGTTGCAACTAATTTCCCACCAAAATCGGTTCCGCCTCGGAGTAACTTGGCGCCAAAATTAGTTGCCACGTCGCCAATATTTCGAGTCGGAGTGTGGAGGCGGAGGTTAAATTCGTTAATCGGGTTGAGGATGAATGTATTTCTACATGGATTCTGTAGTTTTGTATGATGCTCGTCACTTCCATTTGATAATATATATGCAAAGCATATACTGTATATTTGTGTCTAAATCATATACATTATACATGTAATGTATGATATATACAAATTTGATGTACGTACGTAGGGTCCTGTGTACAACCACGAACACACATGTACATTATTTATGAATGTATATATGAATGTATGTATGTGCGTCTGTGTTTACAACATATTTGTTATGATCTACAAATAGAGCTATAATTATTATAGATATTAATAGAGCGTCAGATTTTAAAATAGTAGGCCTACTTAGCAGTCGTTAAGTATTTAAATGTTGTAATATCAAAATGATTGATATTTCCTAATTTCTAGTGAGCGTGATGTGCAACACCAACAAAAATTCCTGATGAAGTGGGGCGCAGCCACAATGATAAGAGAAACAATAACAACGCGACGTTTCTGCCCGGACTAA
>BOPN01000377.1:479284-481784 GCA_017312705.2 Penaeus japonicus
GAAATATAAATGAAAACTTGTACACTCTGTCTGTGATATAACCATTCAGGCCAATTACCATGAGATATAAAGTACTGTGTAACTATTAAATCTGCTCTGATATAAATAAATGTGTTATATACTAAATTTAGAATGCAACTTTATGCTATGACTTTTAAAACCTTGCCCATGCCTGAACAGCTCCCTAGGGTATTTCATTTCAAATGTAAATCAGACGACATAATTATGTTATTTCCTAAATTTGTAATACCGTGTCATAATGTAATGCTATAACCATATATAAATGTGTCAAAGCTTGCCCATGCATGTTCAGTCAAGCAGGGCAGTAAATAAAGGACTAAACTAAAAGTTTCCATGGCACTAGAGATGCCTTGTCTTTGATGAAGCAAACAAGAAGACAACCCAACAACTGGAAGAACTACATAGTTACACAAGTTCAGAGAGCAAGACATTGTTGCAGAGTAAAGTCATATTTACAAAGAATATGAATGAAGGAATGCATGATAACCATCCATATAATATGAGAAAATAGAAAGTTACCAAATGACTTTTTTAAGACTAAAGGAAAGACAGGATAGACATCAGTATGGACTTAGTATTATCCTAAGAGCAAATATGATAAAAAATAATCATAATCATAATATATATATATACATATATATATATATATATATATATATATATATATATATATATATATATATATATATATATATATATATATATATATGATATATACTATAAATGATGATTTGGCATTTAATTCTGAGGATGCCAACATTATGTGTATATTCTGTTTCCTGATACAAAAATGAAGATGATGACACATTTAAACAGAATTTCTTAAATACTTACATTTTAGACGAGTCATGCCCAGCAGCTTTGACCAGAATGGTCCTAATACAGTATGAGCAGAACCTGTAAATATCCATGAAGAATTTTTACTATTAAAAAAATATATATGTTACTAAATGTTGGCTGATGATTATTTCATGAATATGTGGTCACATCCTTTAGGTCTTGAGTTAACAACAAAGTATCAATGTGATGAAATTGCCTGGTGGATGTAACATGACTGAGGACAAAAATCAGGCACACATCCTCCTACATCATTTGATCAACAACTTAAGTAATAATGATAGAAGAGAGGCAGAGGCCATTTTACTGTACAAAACATGGGAGTCAAAACTAGAAGTGAAATTTGTATCACTGATTTGGCAATAGGCTTTTGAAACAGCAAAGGAAACACATCATATGCAAATGCAATATCTTATAATATAAATGGAACATAAGCCGTCTTATATATAGTAATTACAGCAGCATAAACAATACATGCAACTAATACTAATAACAATATCTATAACATTAATAATAATGATAATGATGATTCTGTGAATAATGATAATTACAATAACAAAAACTATGCAAACTACAAATATTGAAACTTAAATAATAAGTCAAATCATGCAATATTCAAGTCCTCATATTTACCAGTAACAGGATCTTCTGGAATACCATTCCAAGGAGCAAAGTAGCGGGAAAGGCAATGGTAATTCTGACTCTCCACAAAACAGTCCTCTGACACTTCCCCTTGCAGTCCACCACTCAGAGTAACAATAACGCCTTTAACTAAAGACCCATTGTGGAGGCTTAATAACAATGCAGTGTCTGGTTTCAGGCTCTCTAAGTCTTTCCTGAAACAGAATGCATATAATAATCACCATTAAGTGAATAACCACATTATTTATGTCTTTACCTGCATTGAATCTTTTAGTAATACAATACAACTATATTTTTTCCTTATTCACATATTTTGAACATAATACATCAATATATGTAAGAGAAGATATGAATGGTAATACAATGGGATATCTATATTAAGCAAACCCTTAACAACTGTGACCAAATCTGTAGACATTTTGTGGGTTAATTAGGGGTATCTCCAGTGTACCATTATCTTCAAATTTAAAAATGTTATGAAAGATATTTCAACAAACATTATCTTTATTTCAATAGCTTACCTAGTACATGAACTATGAAGCTTCACCAGAAGTTTCTTTGTTGTGTGTGAAAGTAAGACAGTGTCTACAAGGAGATCATTAACTACTCCCTTTACAAGAACATCTAGGTCAGTTCTTTGTTCTGCTGTTAGAGGCTCTGGTGGATTTGCTGGGAAATCCAAAATAATGTTGCTACCATCTTTCCTGGCAACTAACAAACCACTCTTTGTCTTAAACTCTATTCTGCTGCTTTTATTTCCTGAAAATGATTACACATTTTAAGTATACTGCACCAAACAAAAGAAAATTTAGTTTCCACACAATCTTGGGACTAATCTAAATTAACCAACAATATCACTAAAAGAAGTCTAGTCATACTTTAAATTCACCCCTAAAAACATTTCAGAAAGCAAAAAAATGTAGTATCTGAATGTCAAACTAGTATTATATTATTACATCTAAAGGTTATACTTGCTCAAGATAGAACTCAAACCTGTCTT
>BOPN01000377.1:506784-509284 GCA_017312705.2 Penaeus japonicus
GTATCCTCTTTAACTTCAACGACCAGTCCTGTTATTTGGAAAATAATATCACGTTTCCAGAAATCTAGAATATTGAAAGTAAGTGACAAATCGACACGAAAATAAAGGAAATGAAACAAGGAAAGTTACGATATTCCACGCGTATGTCTAGCTGATCATTAGTACTGACATTCTTAATATACTTACTCAATCTGAAGGGATGATGTGACCTTTTTAAGGGAGGAAATTAAATTACAATCAGGACTTTACGTTTATCTGCGTGAACCTTGAACTCGAGCATGCTGTAGATTACGTATTCAAGCCATTGTTATAGGACAAAAACACACAAGCTTTTAAAACGTGAACCTTCATCCTGAATGGAGGTAGATGGCAGTTGCATGTACAGCTGTTGTCTCTCTATATATCCCCCAAAGTGCTATCACTTTTCCTAGATTGCTGTACACAGTGGCGCCGCTGTGGATGCACAGCTTGCAGGAGAAGCGCGTAGCGGCGTTGTCCTGCGGGATCCTCCTGCTCGACCAGCTGGCCTGGTTCGTGGCTTCCATCCTCGAGCACGAACCCCCCTTTGGCAGCGTCACCTGCTACGTCGAAAGGATCCAGCACTCTTCTAGAAGGATCATTGCGACCATCGCCTTCAACCTCACGTGCCTTATTATAACTTTGGGCACGTATTTAGGCATTACTTTCTCCACGGCCCGATACCCACTCCGGGCACCCGGCAAGAGCATGCAGAGGAACCTCATCACAGCAAGGGTAAGGCTACAACCACTACCTGTATTTAGCATCATTAACATATTAAAGCAATATTGTGATCTTACTCAATGATTCCTTTGTCTTCTTCCACCTTATGAGTTCATAAATCTTTTTGATATTCTTTTCTCGATTCAATATCATAAACAATATAGCAGTCATGCGTCTTCCTAAATTATTTTGATTTGAAATGTATTTATTGTTGTCAATATGCCAATTGTCATAAACTCGAAGATTTCTTTTTTATTTTTTGTAAAAGATTACTTCCGTATGTTAAGTTCCATTTTCCTGAGTTTTTCTCGGAAATGATTGCTACATCTTATATTACTAGTATTGGTATGGTTAGAAAATGACTTTTACCAGTACCTGACCAAGTCACAGGGAAAACAATCTTATGCACGGATTGGCGGTTGCTACCCGCACTGCTTCTTTCTCCCGCGCAGACCGGCATCATACAGTGTGTGTTTTTTCTGCTCACGTATATGCTGCCCATCGGGACGCGGTTGCTAAGCTACCAGGGGATCATATCTCCGATTACGCTGTCGCAAGGAAATTTTTTCTTCGTGTTCTTCTTCCAGGTATGATCATTTGTTTGTGTGTGTGTTTGTCTTTGTATATATATATATATATATATATATATATATATATATATATATATATATATATATATATCTTTTGTTAATCTGATATATATGTTCTCTCTCTCTCTCTCTCTCTCTCTCTTTCTCTCTCTCTCTCTCTCTCTGCCACAGAGAGAGAGAGAGAGAGAGAGAGAGAGAGAGAGAGAGAGAGAGAGAGAGAGAGAAAGAGAGATTACGTATATATCAGATTAAGAAAAGTTATATATATATACAAAGAAAGAGAGAAAGAGAGAGAGTGTGTGAGTGTGAGAGAGAGAGAGAGAGAGAGAGAGAGAGAGAGAGAGAGAGAGAGAGAGAGAGAGAGAGAGAGATTACGTTTATATCAGATTAACAAAAGTTATATATATATATATATATATATATATATATATATATATATATATATATATATATATACAGAGAGAGAGAGAGAGAGAGAGAGAGAGTGAGAGAGAGAGAGAGAGAGAGAGAGAGAGAGAGAGAGAGAGAGAGAGAGAGAGAGAGAGAGAGAGAGAGAGAGAGAGAGAGAGGGAGAGAGAGAGAGAGAGAGAGAGAGAGAGAGAGAGAGAGAGAGAGAGAGAGAGAGAGAGAGAGATTAAGAGTGAGAGATTAGGTACATAAATCAACAAAAGATATGTATATACATACGAGAGAGAAGGATTACGTGTGTGTGTGTGTATGTATGTTTATATGAGTGGAAAGTCATAGTACGCATGCTATACGGATCCACAAATACCAGGAAAAGAACCCATGGATATTGGCCTCCTCAAGGAGAGTGGGATTAATGACATGAATAATCACTATATTGACGAGAAGTTGGGCATCCGGTGACGCGCGTCAGTTGTGTCTGACACGCGGAAAATCAGGCTCATTTTTCTTTTTAATCGTTATGATAAATAGATAAGTAAATAGATAAATCTCCAGTATCTTTTCCATGGCAACCGCATGCTGATTGAGCTACGGGGGAGTAGGAGTGGGAGTAGGAATAATGGGTTACGTTGAGATCCATTCCGTTGTTGCGTCAGCGCCAGTCGGGGTCAGGCGGGGTCGCTCCATTACCGTTATTTCATCATATACTTCGCAAGAACTTGTCGGTAAACAACAGTCAGATTGGCCTCCAGTTAGTTACA
>BOPN01000377.1:524284-527945 GCA_017312705.2 Penaeus japonicus
GAATACATATCTACAACATGTATATTACAGCTTGTAAGAATATTGGCATTATGTTGGCAATAGGGGTTCGATTTTTTACCTTCTTAGAGTGAACTCCGCCTTCTTTCGGAGATTCAGAAATGATTCCCTGGGGTACTTGTGCTTCATGTAGGTTTTAATAATATACCCTGTCTCATCTTCAACAAATTGCTTAACTGCAAATCCTCTGAGCCCTTAGGAAGAAACCTACAACAACTCCCGATTTAGTTTTGCTGTTGTGTGCGAAGTAACAATGGATCTGGGCGCAGAGGAAGCGTAGCTTCTGACAGATCTCTTGCTCTAGAGTAAATAGTGTATTGTCGTGGACGGCATTCAGTCGCGTCAGCTATTGGCGTAAGCAGGATCATCCGGGAACGATGGCAAAGATATAATCTACGTAGAGTAATTATATAGAATGACTGTCGATTATGTCCCTGTAATAGTACTTTTCTAACGTTTCCATGAATAGGCAGTCCAGTTCCACGCTCAGTGTGGAGCCCGTTGCGAGACCACCAATCTCCAATCGAAACAAACTCACGTTCACGTAATTCACAGTTTCACGAGTAGTATCAAGTCGTGGTCAGGCAGCGGAAGTAAACTGTCGTCTACAGTGCTGACGACCCTCTCAAATGCTCGGGTGACTTTGTCAGGGGAAACATTTGCGAAAAGAGATTTTACATCAAAACTAAGTCTTTGTTTCTGTAACTAAAATTTTGGTGTCAGTTGATGAGATCATAGGAATTTCTGAGGTGGGAATCGTTGATCATTCGCCGGGAGTTTAGCCAGGCATTTGGCTCAATGATGGGAAATGCTGCCAATTCCAGAGGTGATCGGTCTCACCGGCATATGTGATAAAGCAAGCTATGGTGAAACAGGACGTGGTTTTAGCTCTAGAATCAGCGAACACCAAGATGACGTCCGCCATGGTAGTACACGTAATGAAGCGAAGCCAAAGTGACCCATGAAGGATTAATCAACAGAAAAGGAAATAATGGAAGCTGCATCCACCGCGACGGAGAACATGAACATCATGTTAAATAGCTTCAAATTATCAAAGGTCGCGAGAATGTGTATTATACGGAATACGAGCGACAGGTCACGTGTGTCAGGAGATTCGTCAGCTCATACTAGTATAAATGTTCCTGCAAACTTGAAGTGTGTCATTCTGATGACGAGGTAGTCGAAACGTATTAATTACATATCTTGCAATGTGAAGTTATTCATTTACTTGATGGCCTCAGCCCGGGGCCATCCTTGGGAACCGGCCGCCTTTTGTCAGTTATATGAAACTGAACTAGGGATGGACTTTGATTCAGCCTTCGTTCTCTCACTCCCGCCCACTCGTTGGTGGTTCATCTGGTATTAGATTTAGCCAGCTAACTAATTTTCTTTTAAACACTTCTACAGTGCACTGGGTTAGATTTCTAATATCCTTCGGCACACTATTAAATAGTTTAGGGCAATTTATTAGGAAACTTTGATTCTGCATTTTTTTCTTAGGTGGTGATTGAGCACTTATCCCCTTTACCTTGGGCATTTCTCTTTTATATCCCAAATGTAGGGTTAATTAATATCCCTCTCACTCGACTTACCCAAATGCGGATATTCTACAAAAGAGAAAAAACAATAACCGAAGTATGGGCGTTAATTAGTTGGGTAATTTAAATCAGGATAAACTCCTTTAAGAGAAAAATAGAGTGGTAACATGACGTGTTAAGGTTATCCGTTTATACCTGCAGTTTTAATTCCTGTAAATAGGGAAATGTAATGAAACTGGGCTAATCAAGCCTTATACTGTATATTAAATTTGATCATAAAAAATCAGAACATGCAAAATAACTTCTTATACATATCTCTCATAGTAACAACTCTGACACTTTCTGAAGATTTCTGTCTTCATTCTTCTTTCTTCTTCGTTGAGAGTCGGTCGGGATCTGGGCGTTCATCTTGGAGTTCCGGCCTTTGAATTCCGCCTTTGAATTCAGCCCTTAGACTTGGCCCTTAAACCCGCTCCTGAGAATTTACTTTACTTTATGAACGTGTAATAGAGATTAACCAATAACCTCATCAACATTTTTGAGACATAACAGCGAAAGTCTTCATTAAATTTACCATAGTTACAGGTTCAAAAATTGATGATAATTTATCACTCTATAAGATTACAAAAGTTTTACATACCAAATTACATCTAAATTATACTGTTGACATAGAACATTTAAAATACTTTGTTACGTACAATTACTACCAGCAATATCATTTATTATAATAGTTTGTGGTTTCCCATTAATGGCATGCCAGAAATGAGTGCACTTTCTTAAAGCGGGTTTATTTTGGTAAACTTGTCATGACGAAGAAAATGGCGCCTGAAGCAAGAGGCGAGGCAGGATAGGTAGGATAGACAGCACCTTCTGCTCGTGTTCCCTTCGGCTCGCCTTATCTCACCTTGTCCTGAGAGTAACTAGGTCTTTGTGCGGTCGTCCCTCACTTGGCCTCAAAGGTCCCTTTGTGTGACGTCATTCATGACACGTCAACATTTTTACACAGAATTTTGGTTCTATTCTATATTTTGGTGACGTTATAAAAACCCTAAAATATCTTATCCAATGCAAAGTAATTCGTGATATCAAATTTAATTCGTTAAATGTCGGCCTTCAAACATACCGCTACTGGTACTCGTTTTTCACATCTTATGACAGCACGTTTTCTGTTATCCCAAAATGGGTAACCTCAGTAGCTTACAATTCTCTTGTTTTTCTTATAACAATCCTTATTTTACACTATTACATAACCTTTACATGAGGTTATCTAAACTAAGTGATACTTGAACATTAATCACATAATCCTGATTACATTATGCAGGAGAGTCTTACTAATAACTACCTGAAGTAAAGGATACATAGTGTTACTTGCATATACTAACAATATCCTCGGTAACATATAGTGGAAAACACATCAAGTTTAGTTTCTTAGACGGTTTCCGGTCATTAATCATCTCCATAGCATCCCGGTCACTACAGTACGGTAACATGTTCTTCCCCCTTACTCAACATCTCTTGGATTTGGTGCTAGACTTTCAATGATCTTCCATAAATATATAACAAAGAATTATTAGAATAGTTTTTTTTGTCTCTCCCAGTAGCTAAGACTTATCATGCTATCTATTTTTCGTGTAAAAACTCTTTGGACCTGTTCTAGTAACTATATCTTTTATAAGACTTGTTTTAAAAGTCCTCATCACCCATTCACTCATAATGTTTCCTTTTATGACTGTCTGCTCTAAATGGTGACTGAAGTTCATGTCATCGCTCATAAAGTCCCAGACCTTTAAATCAATTATTATGTGAGATGTTAATGTCACTGCTCTATAGTTTTTTGCCTGACATTTGTTTCCACCTATATATCTAGAGATTATGTTACCTTCCTTCAGTATTTCAGGGATAATCCCGATGTCCAAGGATTTCCTCCAAAAGATTACCAATGTTTTTTTAATGCTTTCTTTGCAGTTTCATAAAAAGATTCCTGGAATTTTATCTGGTCCAGCTAATGTTGCAATAGTTTTGGTTGCCTTAAGGATATCTCATTCATCGAAAGTTACATCTATAAGACATTTAGTTTTGTTAATAATGTTGAAATGTTGCTCAGG
>BOPN01000378.1:47399-52399 GCA_017312705.2 Penaeus japonicus
GTGGTTTTCATGTGTCTTTACTTATTTTATCGGTCCAAAGAAACAACAGGACATACATAAAAGATTATTTATCTTCTGAGTTTTATCCTTATTATAGGCAGCTAAGTAGTTCCTCTTAATAAGTAACAGGTAGGATGGTCTTATTATTACCCGCGTTAATGTTTCAGATACACAAGACGTGTTCGAATGACGTAGCGAAGGAAATAACGTAGACGAGGATGGAAATGACAGATAAGCCTGTCCAGTATATTTTTGCAAAGATGCGAGGGTGTAGTGT
The DNA here is from genome assembly GCA_017312705.2 of Penaeus japonicus. Taxonomy (NCBI): domain Eukaryota; kingdom Metazoa; phylum Arthropoda; class Malacostraca; order Decapoda; family Penaeidae; genus Penaeus; species Penaeus japonicus. The sequence continues at coordinate 47,677 of BOPN01000378.1, forward strand.
TAGCTGTAGACGCACACTGCGTCAAGGCCTAACAACAGCCTCTCGTTTGCATTATTCAGTGTTGGCCGCGTGACGCTTTAAATTCACTCACAGGCGCTGCTCTCCTCTGGGCGCACTCTTGCCTGACCCCTTGCTGCCTCGCTGCTCTGTCGTTTCTCGAATGGGTTCCATAAGACATGAGAATTCTCGCTATAACCTGGCAGTGATGAAGCCAGCATGAAGATGGTCATGTTACAATGTATGCTTCACCACTACAATCTGACTAACGCAGCACAAACTTCGAGTGACAGAAGCTGGTTCTAGACGACAGAGTAAGGGAAGTCTAGAAATTGAGTGTCCAGAAACAGATGTAACTCCGATGGCTTAACATTTCTTTTAGCTTGTTTTATGATTTGTAGGTTGATATCCGACGTGACTTCTTACAATAGCAGTTATTGGCTAGATTTTTTTATTTGTAGTTATTGAGAGTACAAAAGATGTATGTACCATATCACTGAAACGTACTCTGTGTTATCAACGGACGTATCGCGTTGCCCGTAATGCAAAGAGCGAACACGATTTTGAATGCCAATAGTCGCTTCTAATTGGTGTGCTGTGTGAAAACTGTCCACATTTACTTCATTTGGGTGAGTTTAAACATTCGACAAACGCTCACCATTTTGGGTTGCATTATGTTTTATTGGAATTTTGATCATTTGCGAAAATGGAATGATAGCATTGTAATTTTAGCTTTGTTGATTTTTTTACCAGGTAATCTGCGACACAAGTCTGTGCTTGCTAGAGGTCGACACAAATTAAATATAGAAAAAATCCATTTAAAGGAATATGTGAGTGAAAGCAGTTTTAGCTTTTGATGTTATAGTGAACGGTATCTGGTAGTATGTCGACACTATCTACTTTAGATTGGGGGAATGTAATCGTGTATGAATGAAATATGTATATTTTCAAGTTGGGAAATATGCTTATTGATTATGTTGTTCTTTTTCAGTTTCTCACTTTACGCTTATAATTAATGTAATCCTACTTAATGAGAGGCAGACATTATATGGATGAGCCATAAAATAGACTTGATTAGATGAATTGATCCCATGAAACGAATCACAGCTAATCCTTTGATGGAACATTTTGATCAAAGAGACGGGCGTATTACTTTTATCAAGAGAATTACCAGTGAGCTTATTCACTAGCTGACTGATATATACATATGTACACATAAGCTTCCAAACACATGTACATGCATCCAAACACATGTACATGACCTTATTCTCCCTCTCTCTATCACACACACACACACACACACACACACACACACACACACACACACACACACACACACACACACACACACACACACACACACACACACACACATACACACACACATACACACATACACACATATACACACGCGCGTATACATTTACATACATGTCCATCACCTTTGCAGCTCCATAAGAGATGCCTTATGTCCTTCTTTCGTATACTTATTGTGGAAGTTGGTCGGGAAGGAGGAGCTGAGAGGGAAAATTAGCCCCGAGGATGATGCAGATCGCTCGTTCAAATTGAAGAGGCCAGAAGTAATCAGCGGGAAGAATAAAGCCAACAATTAGCGGGGTTTACGGCTCTGCGACGCCGGCCTAATGGAGGCCGGAAATCTCTGTTTTTTATTTAGAATTCTCTGATGGGCTGGAAGTTCGTGCTTGATGTTGGAGTTGGGATGTTATTTCATTCGCTTGGGAGAAATCAGCAGTCTTAATCGGCGACGCAGGCTGCGTAAGGAAAGGGGAGGCTTTGTTCCTCATCGGCATTCGCACGTGATTCCGGAGCTGAGACTCCACCGAGGGGACGCTTGTTATAGGAATGCCCATTATCATTACGAGGCATTGAATGTTATTAATGTAAATATCCCATTGTGCAAGGTATATTTCTGATCTAATTAAGTGATTTGTTGTTTTTGTTATTATTATTGTTACTTCATTATTGATAGCATCAATACAATTATTATTATCATTTTTATCATTTTATCATTATTATTGTTGTTATTATTATTAATATTCTTCTTCTTATTATTATTATCATTATTATTATTATTATCGTCATTATTATTGATATTATTATTACTATTATTGTTGTTATTATTATTATTATTATTATTATTATTATTACAATTATTATTGTTATTATTATTTTTATTATAATTATTATTATTGTTATCATTATCTTAATTGTTATTGCTATTCCTGTCGATTTTTTTTCTACCACAATGTCTATGAGGCTTTGAGAGAAGAGAACTCGTGTCCTTCCGCCGTAATGTTCCATAATTTAGAATGAGGAGATATAATAGCCTTAGGTGTCGCATATTTAGTTTTGAGTGACGCCAACGTTTTCCAAGTTGCTGTTTTTGTTGAGGGTGAAACGTTGATTTTAGTATTATATGCACTGATATATGCATGAAGGGAAACTATTTATTCATAATCCGTAATGTTTGTAAGTGATGTACAGAATATTCATGTACTTTCAGTGATTTTGCTTTTTATTCTTCTCACAGTTAGATCATTCACGTTTTCTCTGGAACATCAGTTAGTCCGAGGAATTAATCATGTAATCTGAATTGAGGAAAATGTTATGGCAAAGGAAATGATACAAAAATATTGAAATTTGCCATCAGATTGGCGTAAAAAGTATTGACAGTTAGCTTTGTTACAGGGTAATGGAGACAAAGACACATGACCAGGAATAATTTGCTTATATCTAACCCCTAACTTAGCAGAAGCGACACTACGCACTTCGGAAACAAGCATCCCCTCACGGGGCGTGATCACGGGGCGTCAAAACAGCACCAGTGACATCGGCCTCGGTGGATAAACGTCGACAAAGTACGAGCTCGTTGCCAACCATACCACCGTAAGGCAGCTTTAACCACACGGTCCGTCATAAAACATTCCCTCACAACCTTATTTGGCCCCGACACCAACACTGTGGATGAGGTTCAGCAGCGCCAGCCGCACACCGTGACAACCCCCCCTCCACACACAAACGCCCGCACCCTCTGCTACCAACACCATGGGTCCTCCGCATCGCCACCGACACCATAGGTCCTCCGCATCGCCACCGACACCATGGGTCCTCCGCATCGCCACCGACACCATAGGTCCTCCGCATCGCCACCGACACCATGGGTCCTCTGCATCGCCACCGACACCATGGGTCCTCCGCATCGCCACCGACACCATGGGTCCTCTGCATGGCGTCGAAGCCAAAAGCGGAGCGTCGGCCGAGGTACGGGAGGAAGCAGTGGACCGAAGAGACGCCTATGTGAAGCGATGGTGAATTTGACGAAGTCTATTAATCTTAGGACAACATGGAGTACGCCAGCGGGAGAATGCAAGTGGTCTGTGTCTCGTTAACATGTTCACGTCCTTACAGCACTCTGCCTTTAGCCTTAGGAAACTACCTAGTACACGAACTGTTCTGGTAATGACAAGGGTCTTATCTCCCACCCTCTTCCCACCTCACCCCTGTCCCAGCCCACCCCAGCCAGCACAACCCCAGTCAGCCCAACCCCAGCCAGCACAACTTCACCCCAACTCAGGCCAAGCCTAGCTCAAGCCCGGCCAATGTCTGGACCGGGAAGACCATAGCTCTGCGTTGAGAAGAAGAACTTTGTGAATAATGGATCTGCTTGGCTCTTGTCCAGTGTGAAGCCGAGATGACGGACAAATGAAGATGGGCGTGGCTCGACGAAAATCGAATAAGGAATGTAACAAGAAGAGCCATCTCGCAGCGGGTGCGCCCCAGACATTTATAATGATATTTTGGTATCTTTCGGGACGAACTTTGATAAGAACAAACCCACCTGAATGTTCAGTTTTCGGTGTCGCCAACTTGAATATTTGAGGGGGAAGAGAAGGGAGAAGGTGACCAAGAGAGAGAGGAAATGGAAGGGGAGGGAGAGGGCTAGGGACAGGCAAGAGGAAAATGGGTAGCTAGAAAAAGAGATTCAGATAGGGGAGTGGGAGAAGAGGGAGATAAGAAAGTGGTAGGGAGATATGGAGTTAGGCATGATTGCCACAATCAATTAGTATACATGCAGATGCCAGAATTGACAAACCTTCGCATAAGTGGCTCAAAATCTATGAGCACGACCATAAGGAAAGCGCCAGCCACTCTCGCGGTACCTACTCTTTCACTCCAGGGAGTTGATGCCGGAAATGGCTGGTGAAACGTACGATAATGCGAGGGAGAGGCAGCCTACTGTGATCCAGAGAATCATAACTCCTTATAAATGGCCATCATAGAAGGGGAGAATAATTGCAGGCGTAATTCATGGCAGTATCACCTCATGCATAGCTCCGTGCCTCATCGGGATACCATGGTTGGCGACGAGTCCCTCATTTATCGGGGAAACAGGACTGTTCAGAAGACGGTGTGCTTAGCTTTTAAAATTATTATTCAGTATTCCCTCCCTTCCTCCCTCTTCCTCACCCCCTCCGTCTTTCCCCCTCCCCCTCCCCCTCTCTCTCATTCATCTCTCTCTCTCTCAGTCATCTTTCTGTCTCTCTCTCTCTCTCTCTCTCTCTCTCTCTCTCTCTCTCTCTCTCTCTCTCTCTCTCTCTCTCTCTCTCTCTCTCTCTCTCTCTCTCTCTCCCCTCCCTCCCTCCCTCCCTCCCTCCCTCCCTCCCTCCCTCCCTCTCTCTCTCTCCCTCTCTCCCTCTCTCTCTCA
>BOPN01000378.1:64899-69899 GCA_017312705.2 Penaeus japonicus
TACTGTTGCATGGAAAATGCACCCTTTTTTGTCTTTTATAAATTGTTTGGTGTGATTTTTGACATATTTCGGGGGTATTTTGGTAGTGACACTTAATGTCATCGGTTTTACGGAATAATATATTATACGAAAGGGCTATTCATTATCATTGATGACTAGTTAAATTTTAGTTGTTTTGACATACAGTACTGTGGGTATTATTCAAATCACATTTAAAAGTCACTAACAATAATATGGATATTGGTGTATATTGGGATGAAATGGTAACTCAGTAGATTAAAGTTTTAAGCTATGAATCCTCTCATTTGTAGCCAATCCAAGGACATTGTTGAGCCTATAATAGAAATATAATGTAAATCGGTAGATATCCGTAATTTGCATATTATCGTGGTTGCCACGGAAAGAGTATCGTAAAGAAGCCGTGGCATATGTATATATAATTAAAAAAGGGAAAACTACAGTTAAAAAAAAAAAAAAAAAAAAACACACACTAGAAATGCAGCAGAAGCGATATTGATATCTGTTGAATTATATCCTCTCAAATTAAATTATGATCCCTAATACAGTTTGGAGAGCTCCTGCCGGCTCTGGTGCATTGTACTCGAATATGAGCGTTAATAAAGTTGACAGCCTTTTAATGAAATACAGCATCGTTGTGCAACATTATTGCAACAGTCTGGTGCCCATACAGGACGCCTGGAATCGGGAAGGTTGCTATGAGTTTAGGAAAATGTTAGCAAAGGATATTATGACACCTTTTATTTCAACATATCTTACAGTGTTTACACGCTCTCCCTCGCTTCCCTCCTACTCTCTCCCCTTCTCTTCTCTTCTTTTTCTCCTTCCTCTTTTCACTTTTTCATAGTATCACTTAGAAGATGATTTCTCTGATTTTCTTTGGAGGCAAAGTAGAAACCGGTAAAGATGATAGAATCAATATGAAACAGGCTTGCTTTGCGCTTTGTTTTAGCAACATAAATATTATTTCTAGAATCATTTCCCAATATTTTCATCTGTACGCTGAACTCTCCTGACCCCAGATCGCCTTCCGCGGAACGAGAGAGAAAATGGAAAATAAACAAGTCTGAAAGCTGGCTAAGCCTCTGCGTTGGCAAATGGCGATTGCAAGGGAGGGCTCGTGGCTGGTGAAGAAAGGGGTAGGAGGAGCCTGCCAGGGAACAAGGGAACAGTGAGAAGGTACCAGAGAGGAGATTTAGGGGCAGCTCGATCGTTACTCATCTAAATATAGATCTTTTGTTTTTTGTGTTAATTTCAAATAATAGGGAGCTTGGGTCGTGGACACATAGCATAGATACAGGATAACAGTTTGACTATTTGAAATCGTAAACGTAGTAGTGGTAAAGCGTGACAGAGATTAGGAATATGCTGAGTATGCAAAGGGGGTTTGGGATGGCCTTTGCTCGGTAGTGTACTAGTAGTGGCTGAATTTAATGATGGTTATGGATACTTTGATATTCATATGCGTGTGTATCACACAGTTGCACGAATAACTAAACACATACACGCGCGCTATCACACACACGAGAGAGTGAGAGTGAGAGTGAGAGTGAGAGTGAGAGTGAGAGTGTGTGTGAGAGAGAGAGAGAGAGAGAGAGAGAGAGAGAGAGAGAGAGAGAGAGAGAGAGAGAGAGAGAGGGGAGAGAGAGAGAGAGAGAGAGAGAGAGAAAGAGAGAGAGAGAGAGAGAGAGAGAGAGAGAGAGAGAGAGAGAGAGAGAGAGAGAGAGAGAGAGAGAGAGGAGAGAGAGAGAGCGAGAGAGATTAAGAAAAAGAGAGAGAGAGAGAGAGAGAAAGATAAAGAGATAGATAGATAGAGAGAGTGAGTGAGTGAGTGAGTGAGAGAGAGAGATGATTAATGAGATAGATGGACAGATTTTGTTTTTATGGTCATATGTTTAAGTCTTAATTTCAAACTTCTTTTTTTTGTGTCGAATGAATGATTGAACTTATATCCCCATATTGGTTCATCACTATTTTTTAAGTGCTTTGAGGTCCAAATTTGGCACCGTATATTTTCTAATCATACCAAATCTAAAATGATCATACAAGTGGCTACATAGAATTAGTTAACTTGGTGCACTATTTAGTTGTTGTAGCTGTGAACATATTTATTAGCTTCATTTATTAATCTATTAATATGTAGATTATAGATATGATCTACAGGCTTTTCAAGTCAATATCGATGAAACTGCCTCAAAGCGTAAGGTAATTTTTGTGATAAAGTCTCGAAAATGTATTCTGTAAAAATCTGCTATTGTATTCCATCCTTATAAATAATGATAATTATAAAGTCACTATCGATCCTGTGCGTCATTCATATGCAAACGAAGCGCAATGATTACTCATGCCGAGGGGAGATCAGATTGCAATATTTAATGAATTACGTAAATCCATTTTGTTGGCAGAAAGAAAACAAAACTTTTCATTTCAGTAGGTAACGGATCCCTTTTATTCTATGAACATCTAAAAGAGAGATGAGTCATGATACGAGAGAAGTGATTATGACAGCCTGGTCATGTCAGAAGGTTGTGAAAGCCATCTATAGATTGCCATCCCTTCGTTCATTTGTGATACTAGAGGCAAGACCTTTGATTATGATCACATTAGACGGCAGACGCTAGCCGTTCGATAAGCTTCATCTCGGCTGCTTAATTTGCTGAGAAACATCATAGAACTGGTTAATTTACACGAAAAGCGCCAGATGGCTGTCACTTTCCTCAGCCATCTGTCTACAATTTAAAGTCGTTTAGTGTTTGATTTGACTGTTGATAGTCATTTATTTATTTATCATTTTTGCAGGCTTTAAGATTTGGAATGTTATTTTTTGTCATGTGAAGAAAAGACGGCATAATGTGTTTTGATGTTAAAAATGGTTATGAATAGTGAGTTCGCTTTTATTGCAGTGGAAAATGTGATCTCGTAAGTGCAAGCTTTGTGTTGAAATGTAGCATAGTGATGAGCAAGGTACGGATGAGTGAAGGTGAGGAAGCAATGTGATGTGCCTCTATGCTCCGCCCCGCCATGATGGCGCTCTTTGGGATGGTTTGGCTCCTTAAGGTACGTAAGCACCTGCGACACTGTGCTCACTGCAGGGCCCACCTCAGGACCTGTTCCCATTGCCGGGCACGGCCCTCACCTTCCCTGCCGTCCATTATCAACTCGAGGGATTCTACTAAGGAATCTTGCGCTCAGGATACAGCTTCACAGACTTCCCCGCCAGAACACGAGCGAGGTAGGATTACTCTGGACCTGGTGGCGCACAGGCCACCCAGGGAAGACGATAGTGACGAAGAGGCCGCGGACAATAGCGGGGCTGCCTGCAGCGGGGACGGGGGCACCGGCGGGCACGACATAGGCGAAAGGACCGCGGGAGAAAGAGTAGATCCTCCTGGTGTTACAGAGTGCAATGAAAACGAGGCTCAGTATCTTCCGTTCGCCGGTCGGGTGTCCCCCTCCCTCCCTGCCCCCCCTCCCCCTCCTCCCCGCAGCCCCGCTCCCCCGCGAGACGTCTCCAGGTCGCCCCGCCGCCTCACCGAGCCAGCTGTCAGCGTGGCGCAGCAGCCGTGCGAGAGCGCTGCCGGCTCCCTGGCCAGCCGCGTCTGTAGCATGTATGATCACGAGGACCCGAGGAAGGACCTGGCCAAAGAGCGGCGCCGGTCATTTGGCTCCACCAAGCGGCGAAGTCTGCCCTCCGCAGACGACCTCGAGGTGAAGATAGACCCTCCGGTCAAGACGGCCACATTGCCACGCCAAGCTTCCACAGGGGGCGGGTATCGCTTCTGCTACAACCCAGGACATACCCACCCTTACGCATGCACAGCCCTTACCACTTCCACGCCACATCTCCCTCACTTATCTCGCAGCAGCCACGACACCACTTCCACTCAGCACACATGGGATCCCACTCTACCGGGCGCCCCCCTCCCTTTTCCCCATCACACAACATCACAACCTTCCTACCAGCCTCACACGTCGCAACCGAGCCACAGTATAGCCTCGGCTCATGTCCCCTCGCGGGAGCCTCCACAGGTGACGCTGGACCCTCGTTACTTGCCTTCCGAGCCGCTGGAAGGAGCGTACGGTGGCTCGGACTCAAGTCGCAGTTCTCACAGTGGCTCTCGTAGCTCGTACAGTGACCACAGCTTGCCCCCTCCGCTCAAGTTCTCGGAAGGTGCAATCCACTTCCTCCCGACCCCTGCCGCACCTCCCCTCTCTGCTGACTCTCAATTTCACCTCCCGCAAGGAAGGAGCAGTTGGCTCCAGGGGGACGGCGGGGGCAGGCAGTCATGGGAAGCGCCGCCCGTGCCAGACCATAGCGTGTTTTATAGAGATGGTGTCTGGTCCATTCCAACCAGTTCGGCTGTTACCACGTTTCTCGGTGCTGAATATCCCCGCTACGACCCCACGACTGTGCCGGGTCGCGATCGCCGTTCTTTCGGTCAGCAGGAAACACAGAGTTCTCCCCACGCGGGCCAGGGCACGTTGCCACGAGCCCGTAGCTCCTCCAGGGGTCATCGCTCCCCGGGACACGGCAGCCGCAGTCACTCCCGCAGCCCAAGCAGACACCGAGGGAGAGTTGATTTGCTAGAGGCATGTGAAGTTGATTACGGAAGTGCAGGGGAAAGGCCGTACGGTGCGAGGGTGACGTGGGAGAGAGAGACCAGAGCGTCCGGAGAATCTCTGCCGCCTCCGCCCGTAGAATGGTCGGGCGCAGGTTCCAAGACGGGGTTCTGCGCGCTGCACGGCTACTCCAAAACAAAAGGTAAGACATCCGTCTAGAGGTGAGTCAGGCCTTGCGTTTCCCCTGAACTTGGTTCTCCTTGTTGAAACGAATCCCTGAACAAAGTGCATCGAACTCTAATGTGGCACAGTTTCTTGTCCTATAATTATATCCATCCCTCATGGTCACGGTCCCAAAAACAAGGCTATTGTAAAGGTACGAAACGAATATTGAAGAGGTAAGTAAAACGAGAAGAAATGTC
>BOPN01000378.1:82399-87399 GCA_017312705.2 Penaeus japonicus
CAAGTTCTGTCTCCACAGTGTACATGTGTCCGGTAAGTCGAATGTTTTCATTCATGCAAGATACCGAAATGATATTGGGCAAAAGTGGAAGGGAATTATAAATGATACAGAAGTAAAGAATACAAACAAAACATGTTTATTTATTTATAAAGTGTTTTTATAAATACAAGCATGTACAGTTATTGCAGTAATATTCGTATTTGGTCATACAGTGGCCCCGGGAGGTTGACCCGGCTACATGGTTCACAAGGCAACTTCAAGATTGATTTAATGAATCAGAATAGACTACGTGGACAAGAGGATACAGGCGCAGCTGAATTTTAATATTGCTAAGAACAATTTTAATATTTTCTGTTGTCCTATTTTAATTCAGTTAATGTTTTTTTTTCTCGAGCTGATTCCGCAATTTCGGTAACCGGTAGGCTAACAGTTCACTTGAGAGCTCACGAGTTTCGCTTCACTAAAATAACCTTACACTATTGTTTTTGAGTCTAATTCGTCTTTATTTTAGGAAATAAGCAAGAAACTCGTTCGTCGATTTTGTATCCTGCCCTGTTTCCTACCTGACTCCCCTGAACTTTGAACGCATCCCTTGGTATCCATCAAGAGCGAATTTATCTATCATTTGGCGAACTCCTGCACTAGTTGAAACAAATTCTAAATAACCTCGTCAGTCTTAGTCATTTCAGAGTTTGATATTCACCGTAGTCTTCTTGTGTGGAGGAATCACGTCAAGGAAGATCAAGCAGTAATAAGAAAAGAATGGTCATATTAGGGAGGTCAAAACCCGATAGTTGAGCCCTTTTGCACACGAACACACACACATACGCCATTCCCTATCTCTTAGTTCGTGTTTATCCTCCGCGGGCTCTGCAACCACCCACATCTACCGAGACCTTCCGAGCCACGCCTGTCCCTTCCCCTCTAGAAAAAATGGCGCTGCCTCGCCGTCACCTGTAAAACTGGCCGGACTTTCCCTCGCTCAGGCGCCGGCGGTAGGAAGGGAGTTATAGTTACATTGGTTGCTTATGCATTTCTGGGATTGCCTCGAATGCCTTTGGATTTTGTAATAACTACACGGACAATCATACACTAGAATTACTTGAAGCACTTGACCCTGTCTTCTCCCTGAATCGAAAAAAATAAAAGTATATAACATGCATAGAAAACATGCAGACTGCAGAATGTGGCAAGAAAAGAGTCCAACATCACCAGGGGCGGTGTAGCGGAATGAGCAGGAAATACTGCTGATGATACTAGATTGTCAAAGTAGCAAAGAAGACAAGCAAGAGGCATCAAACCCGATACCTCATAAGGCCAGCGCATAAAAAGTTCGTCTTGGACTCTGATTCTAATTCCAAGGGGTCTTGAATTTTGATTCTGATTCCAAGGGGTCTTGAATTTTGATTCTGATTCCAAGGGGTCTTGAATTTTGATTCTGATTCCAAGGGGTCTTGAATTTTGATTCTAATTCCAAGGGGTCTTGAATTTTGATTCTGATTCCAAGGGTGTTTGAATTTTGATTCTAATTCCAACGGGTCTTGAATTTTGTTTCTAATTCCAAGGGGTCTTGAATTTTGTTTCTAATTCCAACGGGTCTTGAATTTTGATTCTAATTCCAACGGGTCTTGAATTTTGTTTCTAATTCCAAGGGGTCTTGAATTTTGATTCTAATTCCAAGGGGTCTTGAATTTTGATTCTAATTCCAAGGGTGTTTGAATTTTGTTTTTAATTCCAAGGAGGCTTGAATTTTGATTCTAATTCCAAGGGTGTTTGAATTTTGATTTTAATTCCAAGGAGGCTTGAATTTTGATTCTAATTCCAAGGGTGTTTGAATTTTTATTCTAATTCCAAGGGGGCTTGAATTTTGATTCTAATTCCAAGGGGTCTTGAATTTTGATTCTAATTCCAGGGAGGCTTGAATTTTTATTCTAATTCCAAGGGGTCTTGAATTTTGATTCTAATTCTAAGGGGGCTTATAATTTATTTCATATTCCAAGGGTGTTTGAATTTTGATTCTAATTCCAAGGGTGTTTGAATTTTGATTCTAATTCCAAGGGTGTTTGAATTTTGATTCTAATTCCAAGGGTGTTTGAATTTTGATTCTAATTCCAAGGGTCTTGAATTTTTATTCTAATTCCAAGGGTGTTTGAATTTTTATTCTAATTCCAAGGGTGTTTGAATTTTGATTCTAATTCCAAGGGTGTTTGAATTTTGATTCTAATTCCAAGGGGGCTTGAATTTTGATTCTAATTCCAAGGGTGTTTGAATTTTGATTCTAATTCCAAGGGGTCTTGAATTTTGATTCTAATTCCAAGGGTGTTTGAATTTTGATTCTAATTCCAAGGGTGTTTGAATTTTGATTCTAATTCCAAGGAGGCTTGAATTTTGATTCTAATTCCAAGGGTGTTTGAATTTTGATTCTAATTCCAAGGAGGCTTGAATTTTGATTCTAATTCCAAGGGTGTTTGAATTTTGATTCTAATTCCAAGGTTGTTTGAATTTTGATTCTAATTCCAAGGGTGTTTGAATTTTGTTTTTAATTCCTAGGAGGCTTGAATTTTGATTCTAATTCCAAGGGGTGTTTGAATTTTGATTCTAATTCCAAGGGTGTTTGAATTTTGATTCTAATTCCAAGGGTGTTTGAATTTTGTTTTTAATTCCTAGGAGGCTTGAATTTTGATTCTAATTCCAAGGGTGTTTGAATTTTTATTCTAATTCCAAGGGTGTTTGAATTTTTATTCTAATTCCAAGGGTGTTTGAATTTTGATTTTAATTCCAAGGGTGTTTGAATTTTTATTCTAATTGCAAGGGGGCTTGAATTTATTTTTTAATTCCAAGGGTGTTTGAATTTTGATTCTAATTCCAATGGGGCTTTAATTTTGATTCTAATTCCAAGGGGTCTTGAATTTTGATTCTAATTCCAAGGGTGTTTGAATTTTGATTCTAATTCCAAGGGTGTTTGAATTTTGATTCTAATTCCAAGGAGGCTTGAATTGTTTCTAATTCCAAGGGTGTTTGAATTTTGATTCTAATTCCAAGGGTGTTTGAATTTTGATTCTAATTCCAAGGGTGTTTGAATTTTTATTCTAATTCCAAGGGGGCTTGAATTTTGATTCTAATTCCAAGGGGTCTTGAATTTTGATTCTAATTCCAAGGAGGCTTTAATTTTGATTCTAATTCCAAGGGTGTTTGAATTTTGTTTCTAATTCCAAGGAGACTTGAATTTTGATTCTAATTCTAAAGGGGCTTGAAATATGACTCTAATTCCAAGGGTGTTTGAATTTTGATTCTAATTCCAAAAGAGTTAGAAATTTTATTTTAATTCCAAGGGTGTTTGAGTTTTTATTCTAATTCTAATCCCATTCTGAAAGTTTTTCGTGAATGGTGATTTGAATCTAGTTGTTCTGTCTCGCCCATGGTTTATGTATCTGATTTTATTCACTTTCATTTTTTTGTTATGTCTGTTTGATTTTGTTTTAATTTGCTCAATTTGAATTTTCATCTTATTTCATTTGATTTAATCTTACTTTATTAGATTTTGTTTTGTTTTAGTCCGTTTGATTAAATTTGCTTTTATTTCATCTTGATTGTATCATTTGAGTGTATTTAATTTCCTTCTTTAGGCGCGCTATTTGGCCTGAAATGTTAAAAGCGAGAACATGACATGACCCCGTCAAAATCATCGTCCATCTTGATCGTATGAAATCACTTAATCACAATTCTTGCTAAATGAAACTAGGATTTTCTCTGGTAAAGAAAATATATCTATCAGCACGTTAGACTACTGACTACGGAATGATTGAGAACCAGTAATCCTTCTGTGATTTTCTTGGGCTCTCCCCCCCCCCCACACACACACACTCACACACCTTCACACACGTTTTTTTTTTTCCTGGGCTATCAAAACTCCTGCCTGATGGGCATGAATTTATAGCGCTATAACTGATAATTAATTTCGATATAAGTATATAAAGTTGCAGTGATGTATACACAGCATGTAAGAATCAGGCACATTTTGTGAAAATAACAGTAAGAAAGTTATAGCACAGAGAAAAGGCCCAGAACGGCGTTGGCTGGGTCGCGGTTTTCGTTTGTATTGAATATTGGCGGTTGGGGTTAATTTATTAGGCGATTGGAGGAATGGCTTGGATTTCAATATCTGCTTTTGAAGTTCAGTGGCAGAGGGTGTCTGGTGCTGGGAGGTGGCGCAGAAGGGCTAGAGCGGCGACATGGCGTTGGCGTGGCCCTGTTGAGTGTAGGCGCTGCAGTGTATATACATTTTTGTTTTATCTTGATAAAGCTCGATATCAATATTGTACTTATCCGTATACGGAATTGTTTCATTGGAGGACTGGCATCTGGCCATTCATGTGTAAACGAACAAAACGCTTCCCATGGCGCTCCTAAGGCCGGATGGCGACTTTTTCAGAGAGAGAAGTTATTCCGCAATTAATTAGCCTCCTTTTGTAGAAATGAAACACAAAGGAGTCGAAAGACCATGTTAAAAAATAGGGATATCTGATCAAGGCCATATTTACTAATGAGGCAAATGCAAAGAAAATCTTATACAATTGACTGATGCAGTTATTACAACATAAAATGCTAGGCAATGATATACCGATTGCGTGTTTTATATGCTGAACCGACGGACTCTCAGGCGCGGCCTGCAACCCTTTTGCTGCTCCTGCCATACCATGTGTTTGGCAGATTCAACTGGCTAGTCGTCGCTATGTCGCTCTTGTATTTTATAATCTGTTTTCAAAATTATTTCATAGCTTTTTTGTCTTTAACGTATAACATTTGTATCATGTTTTAAAAATTATATAAAGTTATGTTTTAGGGGGATCGGCTGTGCCAATAAGTTCGGCACTCCTGTGTTTGATGCCGTTAATGCCTAAAAGGAGAAAACAAAACCGAGTAACTGGGAACCTCGGCGCGCAGTGGCGGAGCCCCACCAGCAAGGGCAACAGAAGGACAAAGACGTATAGCGAAAAGCG
>BOPN01000378.1:99899-102399 GCA_017312705.2 Penaeus japonicus
CTCATTACCAGGCGGGTGCCGTGATGTGCGGCAGTGTTTGCACGAGGGCTTCATTGCGCTCCCGCCGCCCGCTGATGACGGCCACGCGCCCCTTTGCTCCTTTGCAATCTACCTCTACTGTGAATGCAGAACTTGAATGTCATTGTAATACATTATTCATCATTGAATTTTTTTCGCGCCATCACATCCCCTGCAACAAGAAATGTTGGATCTCTTGGTGGTCTTTTCCATAACCTTATATTCTTTTAACCGTTTGTTGGACTGGAACGTACTTCTTGCATTCTTACTTTTTAATGTCTTCTCAGGATTCTTTTATATTATAAACCACCTTTGAGTATTTTCTGAAACCGCAAGGGACCGAGAACATGCAACGTCCATGCTACCAGCGACTTGATATATATATTTTTTGTATTTCAGACGGAAAGAGATGACAATTGGCAGAGGAACTGATGCCCCCTAAAGAAAAAGTTTTCCATTAAAGATACATAAAATGTCCATTTGCATAAGATCTAGAAAGTCCGTTATTAAATGTCTAAGTACGCAAGCAGTCCTGTGAGAATCTTGACACAGAGAACTCCAAGTGTAGTTTACCTCCTTGATCCTGTTGTGTGTTTTAAAGAGTACACTCTGTTTGCTGCGCTGCAGTTCCCATGATACATCATTTCTGAACTATAGAAATCAAACCAATCCTTTTGTAGATCCTCTTGGCAGCGATTGTCCTCTTGGCTGTTCCATTTCTCTTGGGCGTCCGTAGTCGATAAGGCCGTCTTCCTCACCAGGTCGCCCGTCTCCCTGGCCTCCATCCCTCACCTCTTCCTCCTTCAACATGGAGGGCGTCTTCTCTGCTCTCACAATATCAGCACCTGATCCATAGCTTTCCCTTGTTTAACTTCCTCTCCCGTCAGCCCTCGCAGAGGCCACCCCACCCCCACCCCCCATGCGGTCACTGCCCTCCTCCTCGCCAGACTAATCTCAATGGTGTTCTAATACTCCCGGATTTCCTCACAACATCCGCCAATTCACATCCATTTCCTGGAGCGACTGAGCGCAAACCTGGACTGTTGTACTATCCTGATATATTTGGTCCGTCTCTCGCAATATTCTCTATCACAATCTCATAGTCTCCCCCCTCTCTCTCTCTCCCTCTCCCTCACCACCACCCTCCTCTCTCTCTCTGTTCCTTTCTCTCTCTCTCTCTCTCTCTCTCTCTCTCTCTCTCTCTCTCTCTCTTTCTCTCTCTCTCTCTCCCTCTCCCTCTTTCTCCCTCCCTCCCTCCCTCCCTCCTTCCTTCCTTCTCCCTCTCTCTCTCTCTCTCTCTCTCTCTCTCTCTCTCTCTCTCTCTCTCTCTCTCTCACTCTCTCTCTCTCTCTCTCTCTCTCTCTCTCTCTCTCTCTCTCACACACACACACACACACACACACACACACACACACACACACACACACACACACACGCACACACACACGCACGCACACGCACACGCACACGCACACGCACACACACACGCACACTCACTCACTCTTCTCTCTCTCTCTCTCTCTCTCTTCTCTCTCTCTCTCTCTCTCTCTCTCTCTCTCTCTCTCTCTCTCTCTCTCTCTCTCTCTCTTTCTCTCTTTCTCTTTTCCCCACCCTCTCTCCCTCCCCTTCCTCTCCTTCTTCACTTTCTCCATTTTCCTCTTCCTCATTCTCCTTCTCCCTCCTTATCTCCCTCTCCCTCTCCTCCCTTTCCTTTTCCCTCTTGCCTCCCGTCTGTCTCTTCAGCAATCTCTCCGTCATCTTTTCTTCTCTCTTTCTGTGTCTTTCTTCTTCCCTACCCTATGGTCATATAATCAATTTAATTGTTACCTACGGTCTCTTGTCATGATGTTGTGCCTATGTACTTCGGCTGTGCCAGTGCGGGTGATTATTTGTTTCTTTAGTTGCGTTTGTTCAGTCTATGAAAGTAGTAAATTTCTCCCTAAATGAAATATTTCGCATTTCAGGTAATGTGAAGGTGCTGCTGCGCAGAGAAAACTTGTATTGTGAGGCAAGGTAAGGATTCCCTCCCTCCCTCCTTCCTTCCTTCCTCAATCCCTCCCTCCCTCCCTTTGCGATGGAAAGCAATGCTAGCAATGATCATTCTCATTTACCATCTTTACCCGTGATCCTTGTGAGAGGTATGCCATAATGACCCTAAATGCGTGCCTTATGGTGGTTATCATCTCCGCCCATTGCCGGTTGTCTTTGGTTGAGAAAATCAAATAGGTCTTAGGACAGTAGAACTTTATTTGGATATTAAAGTATCAATATTCGATATTAATGATATTATATGATGATGTGTATATTTGTATTTGTTAGAATATCAATTGATTAATAATACTGGTTTACTTGAGAGTTAGAACTAAATAACTATGGACGCACATCATCCGTAATTTGTGTTGCTGACTCTCAAAATTAGTATTTGGCGAAACTGCTTTTGATGAAGTTATTTTAGATAACTCGGATCTTCTAAGGAAATAGT
>BOPN01000378.1:114899-117399 GCA_017312705.2 Penaeus japonicus
CGTGGTTCCCAGCCAGTGAGCGAGTCGGACAGGATGGGACACCCATGTGCGATGACGCTTACTTCGTCATTGCAGTAATCCATTTTTTTCGTTGCCTGCTTGTGCACTGGACGCTGGGTCGGTCATGGAACCGCTCGCCTTGGGCAAGAATACCGGCTTGGGGATTTCAGATTATTTTAAAAATAAATTCTACCACGAGGTTAAAGAACCACCGACTTGTTCTTGCTTCTTTGCGAATCCTCGCACTCATCATTATTTTTTCCCCTTCAAAAAATCAAATTCTTACTGATGATAAAGTTACACAGACATGCAGAGAGAAGAGACAGAGACAGAGAGACAGAGACAGAAACCCTCTTCTAAATTGAACGGCAGTAGGTTATGAGTATTAGGAGATGCAAGCAACAGGCCTTTGTCGCTAAAAAGGTCGCAAACATTTGGTATAGTCCAGCGGCTCTTTCACCTGTGCAACTCCTGTTCCCGACTTACGAAATGTTCAAATTACCGTTAAATAGATATTAGCTAATATATTGGCATAGATAGCCACATCATCATAGTTTAGGCCCTCTATAGTATATATTATTTTTATTTGTATTATTACTATCATCATCATTAGAATGGAATTATTTTCTAGCCTTGTCTGCTTACAAAGACTTTTAGTTATCAAATACTGTTGATTTAGCATTATATTTTAAATCTCTTTTGTAGAGGAAAATATGAACTTATACTTATTGATTGATTTATTTATTTTATTTTTTTACCTAGGGGAAAATATCAATATAGCAGTTTTTAAAGTTTTATGACGTGTTCATGATATTTCTGTGTATTTTTTTTACACAGAATGATTATAAAATAATCTCTTTATACATAATCTTAAATTCCAATTGCGAGGATAAGGGCTTTTAGGACAAGAATACTATCACTGTGGAAAACTTTGGTGGTTCCAAGGTTGGAATATCAGTGTTAAGTGAGGAATCCAAAACTTACAAATTAAATTATATTACTAGGGCAGGTTCAAAGAGTTTTCATCTTATAATTAGAAATGATGAGTTTTAATTGAAAGATACTTCATCATATTTATATCATTGAAGTCTTGGAGAGTGTGATCAAAGTTATTCCTTAGAACAGGGAAACAATCTATCGGGCTGGGATAAGTGGTCAAGCATCCCTGTTCTTTAATGTTTAACAGTGTGCTGAACAATATTAGGAATTACTCGATACACTGGAAGTTGGATGACTGGTCATATTCAGTGCCAAATGGATCACCAATAACTAGTAGTGAAGGAGCGAGGGCTGAGCAAAATCTCTAGGTTTAGTTCCCAGCACTGACAATAGGTGAGGGGTCTCTCAGGATGGCTCTGGAATGTGCCCCGGTGGTGGTTCATGCTAAAACTTATGCCAAGTATGTAAGTATGATAAATGGCCAAAAGGGAATTAATTAACTGGCATTCTAGTGATTAGAATATGGTCTTGCATATTACAGACAGTGGACGGTGCCATTAACAATGGATTACTTTGTTACTTATTCACAGTAAAAAATAAAAATCAAAACGCGAAACGCCCAGAGACACCATATTGCTTCTAATGGAGGAGGAGGAGGCCAGTGAGAGGCTTTGGCGGATGGGGCATGAACGGAACGTGGATTGGTGTTTATGGAAGGTATTTAGATCCCAATTGCAGGAAAGAGAAGGGAGGGCAGGATGGAAAAATGTTCTTGATGTGGATCTTGAGGGCCACTGATTTACTTAAAATGCTTCCATGTCTCCTCACTGAAAGACAAGGGTTTACAAGTCTGGTTTGTTGCGAATGCCACATATAGGGAGACTCAGGGTACAATAATGGAAAAGATACCAGAGAAATGTGAAAGACACATTAGAGAGAATTTCAAGTTTTTAAAAGTTTGGTGAAAGGGATCATAGGGAATTGGTGAATGCAAAAGGAAGCTGGAGCGATGGGGCGCTCGTCAATGGCTGAGTCAAAGGAATAATCCTTGTGACTCATCGATCACTCATTGACAAAGGTTTGCATGCTATAGGATCGCCCAGTTGCTCGTACGGCCAATTACTCATTAAAGATCGCCTGTCGTATATATTTTAATGCTAATTAAAACAAAAGGAGAAAGAAAAAAAAAACATTTTCGGAATTTTAACAAATTTATGATATAAGCAATATGGTCTTTGAACCATTTCATCCTATTGTAATAATGATATAATTATAAAGATCGACAGAGCTCTTTGAATATGACAATATTAATTTAAGCAATGATTAAAATGGCGATAATGATAATATCAGTAATGAAATTACAATTGGTTCTAGTAGACAATGATAACAACACTACCGGTAATAATACTAATAAAGTTGATAATTATAATGTCATTCTTGGCAACAGTGAATGATAAGAAAAATGATGGTAGCAGAAATAACGAGGGTAATATTTATGACAATTATAGTGATATTGATAATTATGATGGTAATGATAATAACTGTGTGGCAGAAGCATCAG
>BOPN01000378.1:128461-133461 GCA_017312705.2 Penaeus japonicus
TGGTAGTGCAGAAGGTCGGTTCGATGAATATGTAATCAGACTCTTTGTTCGGTCTGAAAAGTCGCTCAATTCCCTTGATGTTACGACTCCAGTTGATCACTGGGTAAGAGATTTTTTGCTAGATTATCTAAATTCAGTTGTTGAAGTTTTTCACTCGTATATTTCTGTTGCACGCATTAATCGTTTGCGAAAGAAGGAGAACAGATGAAAGAAAATACATGGCATACGGAGAATTTCATACAGGAATGCTCATGATAAAAATTGATCGGATTATTCGTATACACAGTACACACAAACACTTACAGCTATATACATACATGCGTAAGATATATAAATAATGTTTTTTATACATTTTACATTTGGCGCGTTACACATTTATATGATGTTTTATAGTCTGATACAATGGACACCGGGAAACCAAGAAACGCAAATGCGTTTTCCCACTTAAGTTCTTAAGTATCGCAGGACTCGCAGCAGCGACACCTTTTCTTTGCAGAGCTCGCTTGGAGTCCACTTACCATTAACAGTACAGCAGTGTGACTGCGCGCCATCTGCCTAGCGGAGTCCACACTTTGACTGACTCGATGACTCCTTCGTCGTGTTTCTTAGCGATGTAAATTCCTCCTTTCCATGCAGCCCTTGTGATTTCCTCTCCAGTTACGTTCTAGTTGGAATCATTAGCAGACCCGGCACGTGGTCACTTTATGTATTGATCTTGCGTGGAAGAAACGGCCTGACTCCCAAGCCTCCCGAGAAACGCTTGGTGATTAGGCGGATTCTTGCGTGTAATAGGGGGCTTGCTGCCTTTGTTGCGCGTCCTTCAAACACCAGGCACGTTGCGATTTTCTGGTTTAATGTTGCTTTTGGTTTGTTGTAGTCTTGCAAACCCTTATATACTACGCGTACGCATTATCCCCCTTGGAATCTTTCATTTACTTATACCCATTTCGGGGAGCGTAGATACTGAATTGCGATTAGATATTTATATGCTCGTTATATACTGTACATAAAGATACGCCATCCAACAGATACAGTAGATCCGCTTTAAAGTGCTACATCACATTCATAAAAAACTGTGTCGAGGATGTTCTCTTAAAGCTACGATTGTCATGTGTATTGCATAATGCTTTTTACACACCCGGTGAAGTCACCTTGGATTACAAGTGTAACGCTGTCATGGCCTTCATGTGTTATATAACGACATGTAGACTGTTAACGGAGAAGTAACGGCATCGATTTGGTTCCATAATTTTTCAATGGCGTTTGATCTTAGTATTTTTTTTTCAATCTTCATAAATTTTGATGGCTTTAATGCCAAGATGTCATATCCTGCGGAGCCGATTATGCCGTTGCCAAATGTCACTTAAGCTGTGTCTCTTCCTGTTTACGTTTGAAGCTTCGTCTTTTGCACCCGTGTAGGTTCAAGATGAATCTTATTGCTTATCTATTCATCCCGTTATGAAGTGGAGAGCAATTTCCTTGTACCTTGATTGTCCAGAGCAGCCGTCTTCCGTCACCCTGATCAAAAGCGCAATGAAGTTGCACTTCCTTTCGCCATGGTGGGTGAAGTTTAGCATTTAGATTGGTAACTGATATTCTTTTGTTAGATTCCAATCACATTCTAGATAAGAAGTATTATTACATGTTAAAGTTGGGGCGAGTATTGGTTTCATCTTTTGTCGCTCAAGCTTCAAGAAATGCGCTTCGGGATTCGGAACGGAAAAGGTATAACCCACTCATTCATTCACTCACTCACTCACCCACTCACTCACTCACTCACTCACTCACTCACTCACTCACCCACTCACTCACTCACTCACTCACTCACTCACTCACTCACTCACTCACTCACTCACTCACTCACCCACTCACCCACTCACTTACCCACTCACTCACTCACTCACTCACTCACTCACTCCTCTCTCCTCTCTCTCATCTCTCTCGCTCTCTCGTCCTCCTTTTATATATATGTGTATATATACATATATATATATATATATATATATATATATATATATATATATATATGTATGTATGTATGTATGTGCACACATATACTTACATATATATATATATGTATATATATATATATATATATATATATATTATATATTTATATATATATTATATATTATATATATTATATATATACATATATATATATTTATATATTTATATATATATTTATATATATTTAGATAGTTATATAGTTATATATATACATATATATATGTATATATATATGCACACACATACATATACATATATATACATATATATACATACATATATATATATATATATATGTATATATATATATATATATATATATATATATATATACATATATGTGTGTGTGTGTGTGTGTGTGTGTGTGTATGTGTATGTATGTATATATGTTTATGTATCCAATAATCATTACGTCGTGTTGTAAACCATCTTTCTTCCGAGCGACTAGATTTATTCTTCTTTTCCTCGGCCTCTAATTGCTTCGTACTCACGGACAGGGTTTTGAGCTTTAATGTGATTATACTTAATGCACTTATAGATATTAACACATTCCGAAGTAGAAATACGAGCATTACTCTATAATATTTTGGTAGATTTTAACGCAAAAATACCTTTACTTTACCGTATGTATTATATATATATAATTTACAATATTTTACCAGAGAAAATTTGATATTTATCTATAAGATACTCGTAAATTTAAGGAGGATTACTTGGGGTAAGTTTATTTGACGTAAAACCATGATTAACTTCTGAAGTATACAGACAGTGAATTACACTAAGTAATATGTTCTAGAATCTTTGCTGCAGACCATCAGTTCTCTATACTCTGCTCCATGCTGAAGGAGGAAAAACAAGGCGCACTCTCACCTATGAAATATAGCTAGTTGAATTGACAGATGGATTGCTGCATATACTCAAGTACGTATTTTATCATAAACACATTTGGAATTAGTCAATACGATCTTATATTGAAGACTGATAATTAGTATAGTTTGATTCTCTGCAAGAGAGAAGTATTTACCTTCGAAATTTGGTTCGCCGACTGCGAGGCACCTTTTAGGGCCTTGGCGAAATAAATGACGCGGTCAGTGGGCAGCATCTAACTGAATTGTGAATGATGAGACTCGGCGCTATTTTTGCTTGGTAAAACCGGGGAGGAGTGAGTATCTATTAGGCTCTGGAAAACACGATCAGTACTATTAAGTAAACGAATTAGAAATGCTAAATCTTTCGAACGTTGCGTCAGTATCATTACAAGTCTTAGGTTCGTCTTATGAAGTGTTTTAAAACACATGAATAATTATATTTATTACAGAAGTGCAGTGAAAGCCTTTAAGGTGTGATTGACACACCTAGAGCTAGATCTGTTTTAGGCTCTGTATAAGCCTACCTCACTGACCAGAACGAAGCGAAGCTCCCCGAATTCTAAATTTAGGGTTGCCCTGGCATCCAACGGATGTTAAATTCACTTCCACACACAGTAAATGTTTTCGAGAATGTCTACTCTAAACAAATAACTTTCAAGCGATGCCGCTGAGCCTGTGAAATTTGTGATTCGAGTGTTCGCTGGCATCTCCATGCGCAGCGTGATCGCATGCGCAAACTGTTAGTAATAATTTCTTTCACTTATTTCACCTTATGACGACGTCCAGCCGTCGGGCACAAGGACGCGCCATCAAGTTGGGCCATTAGTGTCAAAAATACAACAGTTTAACAGACGAGGAATTAATTTAGACTATTCGTCTTTTTCCTTGGGACGTGGTCAGAGCAATACATATACTGTATATACACACGCACGCGCGTACACACACACACACACACACACACACACACACACACACACACACACACACACACACACAGAGGCACACGCACACGCACACGCACACGCACACGCACACGCACACCAATCAACCAATCAACAAACAAATATGCATACATGTATATCTCTACGTATATGCATGCATGCATATACTCATACATGCGCGCATAACCACTCGCAGGCGCGGGATTCCATGTACGTGACCTATGTGTGTAAGCCTCATTTTGCCTCATTAACGTGAATTTTCTCTGGTGCGCTTCACTTCCCTCTGGCAAGCCGCCGCCGCCGCCCGCTCATCCCGGAGCCCGGAGGCGTGACCGCCGTGTGACTCGCAGGATTAATTATTGAAGACTTGTCTGTAGTCCTGACCTGCTCGGGCCGGAGGCGACGTTGAAGCTGCAGGAGTGGAGAGCCCTTCGATTTTTGTCCGGTGTTCAAATCACAACCTTTTCACCAGCATCCAAGTAGCCGTAGACGTCCTCTATTATATTCATTGCATGATTCGCCTTGCACCATTGCAGCGATCTCACCTGGCGGACGAGGACAAATCGCCTCCTTCCTCAATATTCATGAGCGAGGCCCGGTTGAGCCCGCCGTTGTGAGGGAAGTCCTTGGTCCGTGGACGTGACCTGACCCGACGCCGATAGCTTATCCCGGACGATCCTTGGTTCCAGCAAGACGTCTGTTTCCATTCGTCTTTCGTTTCCCCTGAGCATGGCTCTTATGTGCTATCAAGCTTTCGTTTTCTTTTTATTTCTAATGTATTTCTTTTTATTCCGCTGAATCTTGCTTTTGTTCTTCTTTCTTCCCCTCTCCCCCTTTCGCTGTTTTCTTGGCCATCTCCCTCCGCTATCGCCCCGAGGCACGTTCGCTTCCCTCCGTCTCATCTTCACTGCCGTTCTGTTGCCTCGGCGCTCTTTGTCTGCTGATCGCCGTTCTCCTTAGTCTCGTCTACCTCCCTCGTTCTTTCCTTTCATCCCTCCCCATTTCCATTCTTTTCTATTTGTTTCTTTCGGTATGTCTCCCCCTCTCTTTCACCACTATCATTATAGTTTAATATGTTGCGGGAATAATTGCGATGCACATCACCTTATGTATTGCGTCATACCACTCACTTTTGACTTAATATCACTCTTTATGTCTGTCAACAAATAAACACGCCAAA
>BOPN01000378.1:175961-178461 GCA_017312705.2 Penaeus japonicus
GTTGAGACTCAGGAATATGAAACGCAGTGTGAATGTTCTGTTAATGATGGCACTCATTGTTCATGTCGGTGCGGATGAGGAAATGAAGAAATAATTAGATGATGAGGCGAGGCAACGATGAGGCGAAGGCGGGGTAATGGCGCGATGGTGAGGCGAGCGGCGTCCGGTATCCAGTGCGGCGATGGTGAAGCTGAGGGAAACGTACTATAAGAGGTACGGTAATGAGATCGTTACTAACCGAAGGAAATATCTAATCGCTAAGTTGAATTCCACATTTGTATTTCTTTAAATTATATTAACAGTGACCTGTTGCAAATGTTTTCCCGATGCCAAAATCTGTTTTTTATGGTGGGTTGGAAAGACGATGGTGATCTTCAAATTGTTGTTTATCGCTGGTGTCGTGCAATGTTGCTAAGGCAAAGGATATGCATTATGCAAATGCAATATCTCGCTGTTTGGATAGCAATAAGAAAAGTAACTGAAGAGGCGAGTAATAAAATGTATGTTTTCTGAATGTCCGTCAAAGGTTTACATACAAATTTATTTGAGATCATACGAAAGAAAACGAAACGTTTAAGAATGCTGCATAATGCCTGAGAGGAGGAAATTTTTCCTATGTTATAAACGTTTTGTTGAGAAAAAGCACTATAAAATGTAATGGAACTGATTTCACAATATCGCAAAAGAAGCTGAATAGCCCTTCAATTTTCCTCTGTTTACCAGGTAAATATCGCACTGAATGAACATAGCTCTTCTAAACTTGCGAAGGGCGAAAGGAGGAAAAGGGTGGAGAAAGAGGATGAGGAAGATTATATAATGGACGACAAGGATAAACGCAGGTCTCTAACAGCGGCTTCGTCACGGACGGAATTCCAACCTCTTCCCGTAATAGAATATGCATATAATCCTATGCGGCGGGATGTTATGGGCTCATAGTACTCGTATACTTGGAAATGATGATGCTGAAGGTAGATTTGGTGTCCTGTGTGATGATGGGGCTCGAAGTGGTATCATCAGAGGGTGTATCTGTTGATCTATTTCCACACCGCCTTCCCTCCTTTCCCGTGTGGCATATATCCTTGCGCTGGATGGAAAGGGCAAATCCAAAGGGAATAAACTTCTGGTTGTAAACTGAGAATGTGCAACAAACAGGGAGACTCTGAGGACCCTGGTCCACGCGCTGAATTGTAACTTCACGGGAATTGCGTATTTCATCTCGAGATCACATAAATTTGTGTTATGATATAGCAGGAAAGGCCCACTTACGGGATTTGAATAATAGTAGTGCGAATTATAAATGTACATCCGTTCTGCCAGTTATATGAGAGACGATATCTTAATTTTTTCTTCTTTCTTACATGTTGCACATAAGAATATAAAAGTTGTTAAGGTTGTTAAATATCTTTGCACATATTATTTATGAACTGTCAAGGAGAATCTTGATATTGGAATAGAGCACCTTTTCCGTGGTAACACCGTTCAGTGCACATTGTGTTTGACAACGTAGGCTTAGTGTTCGTAAACTCTACGGGCTAATCTGTCATGTTTCATTACGTCCGTCATGAAAATTAAATTGTTTGAGTAAATATTGGTCTCAGATTATACCGTCATTGAACATTGGTCTTCTGCAGATTCCATGATTGTTCACGATCTTCCTGCTCGGTCAAGCCTACGCAACTCGTAATCAGCATTTATTTGGAAAGTTTGCTTTTGTGCAGGAAAATGCCTCTTAAGTAAAGTTTTGCGAAGACGTGTGGAGGTGTAGCGTGTTTAGTTTATTCTCCGCCACCTGCAGGGGCGGCGGGTGCTAGCGTTGATGTCGTTATCATATATGATCACGATGCGGTAGCCTTTTTTCGAATGTTACGGTATTACCGCTTTATTTCCGCGGAATGTATTTTACAGATAGTATCAGTGGTAGACCGGGAGCGAAGCCAGTTTTAGAACAAAATGGAGCCAACTGTACGAAGGGAAAAGCGCACGATATTTCTGTCTCAAACATTGATCGTGTCAAACGTACGATATCCCTCGCTTGGTGTACTCTGTAGCTGTTTAAGGAGACTTTATATCATTATTAGAGTAATAATGTTAATGATGATATGAAGTGATATGATGGTAATGGTTTTAATCTAATAAAGGAAATAGTAACGATAATGCTGCAAGAATTAAGAGATATATAATAGTACTAATACTAATGATTCAAATAATGATAATGATACCAATAGCAGTAGAAATGATAATATGATCTTTATAAGAATAAAAATATTGATATAACTATATTATGAAGAAAAAATTATATGATAGTAATAGCAATATATATGGTCCTAGATAGTAGTTTGATTGAAAATGATGATACGATAAAACAACTCACGGTTATTTTTTCTAAAAATAGCCTGTTTGAAAAAGTATAACCGTAATAGTATTGCACTATTTACAATACTGTTTTAAATGACCTAATAGCCTACATGATTTGATAAGATTAACTACCAAATCTGTGGTA
>BOPN01000378.1:200961-203461 GCA_017312705.2 Penaeus japonicus
GTGAGGGTGCGGGGAGACGCACGGGTCAGAGCGACACCAGTGATGATGTAGATACTCGGGTTTGGAACATCAGTAAGTAGGAGTTTGGAAGATCTAAAGATGATAATGATATTCAGGATAATAACAATGATTATTATTATTATTATTATCGTTATTATTATCATCATCATCATCATCATCATCATCATCATCATCATCATCATTGTTATTGTTATTTTCATTGTTGTTGTTACTATTGTCACTGTTTTTGCTATTTCTATTATCGTTGTGTTGTAATTTTTTTGTTATTAGTTTTATCATTATTTTTATATTATCATAACTATTGATACTATTAATTTTGTTAAGGGTGATAATAATTATAAAAAACTGACAATGATGATTAAAAGTATAATGGTGGTGTTCAGAACACCAAGAATAATACTGGTAATGATAATGTTGATGATAATAATGATAATGACAATGATTCTTGTAATGATGATGATATTTATAACAATTATAATGAAACAGCAATAATGATGATAATAATGATGAATATGATTATATTGCTAATGATAGTGGTAATAATGGTAATGATAATGGTAATGAAATTAATATTAATAGTAATACTAATATTAATAATGATATTCGTAATGATGAGGATGGTTATAATAATGATGATCATAATGATAATGATCGTTATAAATATGATGATAATAATTAAGATGATTTTGGTTAGAATACTAAGAATGATGTTTATAAGGATAATGATAATTAATTTATTGTATAATGATAAGGATGATTATTAATTTGATGATAGCATTAGTAAAAAAATGATGACAATAATAATAACGATATCAATAATAATGATAATATTATTGTTCTTATTTTTTGTTATTATCAATATTTATACTTTTGTTATCATTATGTTGGTTCCATTATTGTTATCATTTTCATTTTTAATAATTGTTATTTTTTAAAATTAATTTTATTGTTAACTTTATGATCATTATCACTGTCATCACTGCTCTTGTTGTTGTTGTTCCAAATGACTAAACGGGAAGCTGACTTGTACCTCGGGAGTGCAAGACCTCCAGATTGCAGCCGCTCTTTCCTCCGCCGAACGGCAGCCAAACTCGAGGCTGGCGCGACCGCCGCCCCTCCGCCCTGTTCCTTTATCTCTTTCCTCCTGCTCCTTTTCCTCTCCTCCTCCGTCCGGAGCGCTCTTCCCTCCGTCTCTCCTTTACCTCGCCTTCCCGTTATCTCTCTCCTATCTCATGCCGCCCTTCCCACTCTTTTAGTCCACGGAGCTCCTTACGAGCGCTGCCTCTTCATCCCTTTCGACAAGTGATTACTTGGCCATCGCGGAGATTCCGTCGCCGGTGAAGCCCTCACTAAAATCAATACTTTTGTCACATAGTCACATATAAGAATACATGCGCACGTACGCAACGATGTAGGCGCGCACACAAATGCTCTTGTATATGCACGCACACTCACTCCCCCGCGCATTCCCTCACTCACTCCCCACTCCCCCGCGCATTCCCTCACTCACTCACTCACTCACTCACTCACTCACTCACTCACTCATTCACTCATTCATTCATTCACTCACTCACTCACTCACTCACTCACTCATTCACTCACTCACTCATTCATTCACTCATTCACTCACTCATTCACTCACTCACTCACTCACTCACTCACTCACTCACTCACACTCACTCACACTCACTCACTCACTCACTCACTCACTCACACTCACTCACTCACTCACTCACTCACTCACTCACTCATTCACTCATTCACTCATTCATTCATTCATTCATTCACTCACTCACTCACTCACTCACTCACTCACTCACACTCACTCACTCACTCACTCACTCACTCACTCACTCACTCACTCCCCCACCCCCCCACCTCTCCCTCTCGCACACACACACACACACACACACACACTCCATCCCCCTTTCCCTTTCCATTCCTCTCCTCCTTCTCCTTTTTGTCCCTCTCCCTATCCCTTTCCCTTTCTCTCTCCCCCTTTTTCCTCTCCCTCTCCCCCTTTTCCTTCTCCCTCTCCTTCTCCCCCTTTTCCCCCTCCCTCTCCCCTTCCCTCTCCCTCCCCCCCATTTCCTACTCCCTCTCCCCTTCCCTCTTCCTCTTCCTCTCCTTTTCCCTCTCCCTCTTCCTCTCCTTTTCCCTCTCCCTCTCCCTCTTCTCCCTTTCCTTCTCCCTCTCCCTCTCTCCCTTTCTTTCTCCCTCTCCCTCTCTCCCTTTCCTTCTCCCTCTCCCTCTCACCCCCCCTCTCCCTCTCCCTCTCCCTCTCTCTCTCTCTCTCTCTCTCTCTCTCTCTCTCTCTCTCTCTCTCTCTCTCTCTCTCTCTCTCTCTTCCTCTCCCTCTCCTTCTCCCTCTCCTTCTCCCTCTCCCTCTCCCTCTCCCTCATTCCCCTCTCCCTCTCCCCCTTCGTCTCCTACAAAATAACTCACACAAAACGCATATACATACACGAGATATAAGTAG
>BOPN01000378.1:210961-220961 GCA_017312705.2 Penaeus japonicus
TTGGAAGGAAAACACGATACAAATAGAATGGATTCCCATTCTTCAAAACTTTCACCATTAGAGCTGTCCTAACTTGTAAGCTCTCGGGTAGACTAGAGAAGGCCATGTCTCCCTTAAAAGTTTCACAAATCTGAAACAAGGAAGAATTTCTTTTCACACTTAAAGGGTGTCATAAAGAGACAACTTTTCTCAATAATTTCAGTGCTTTTTAGACACCAGAGGGACAGCATTTTTGAGAAAGGTTTTCTTTCTTTGATTTCAAATCCAAGAAATTGACGTCCCAAGGGCCGCATGAATATAGTTGAGCCGTTAAGACCACCCGTTGTGAGCGGAAAGAGAGCAACAGATTGGGTCAGCAGGTCTTCTTCTGCAACGAACTGTTTTCGTCCATGTTTTCGCCAGTGTGACGCAGATGCTCTTTAAACGGATGTTCAAATTATTGTCTTTTTCAAAATCCGCAGAGATGAGAATATCCATGTCAAAAAAGGTTTGCAGCCGTTCTAGACCATATTGTACTTTATTTATTATCTTGATTGTGAGAAGCTGATCAAAGGGAACGGAATTCACCCTCCGAGGGGACGATGGGAAGACAGACAGGCAGCCGAGGATGAGTCACTCCAGGGCGGCGCCGTGGTTCACGAGCCATCGAGGACGGCTTTTACGTTTTAGAGGCGATAGGGCGGCTCCTCGGCGCAACAAGGGCTGTTATCCGTCTATCTTACGGAGCGGATATGCTCGTGACCGTTTCTTACTGTTTCTTTGTAAAGGTTTTTCTTAAGCTGAAGATTGCAGGGATAACAAAGCCGCAAATCAAGGCTCTCAGAGAGATATTTGGGCCAATCCAGGCGATGGTCGACCCTTTCCGGGATAGATGGAGCAGCAATTTTCATAAGTCTTTTCTGGATAGGGTGTGATGTGCGGCTCCGGGATTCCGTGGTGGCGGGCGATGGGCAAGCGATGGAGATGACGGGGGCGGTGCCGACGAGGGACGCCCGCTCGCACTCGACGGGCGCTCGCTCGGCGTTTGCGATTGTAGCGATTGCCCTCTTGGACGCGACCGTGGCTGGGTGTAATGATGCTTTGGTTAAGTAGACATTTTTGGGGGGTTCCACTGAGAAGACATTGATCATTCTCTAACAGCGAAGTTTTACCTCTCTCTCTCTCTCTCTCTCTCTCTCTCTCTCTCTCTCTCTCTCTCTCTCTCTCTCTCTCTCTCTCTCTCTCTCTCTATTTCTCTCTCTCTTTCTTTCTTTCTTTCTCTCCCTCTCCCTCTCCCTCTCCCTCCCTCCCTGCCATTAAGGCCCCAATTCTCATATATATGTCTTCTTCGCAGTGTCTCCCCTCCCTGCCCATAGCATCGCATATTATCGTCCCTGACTCCTACTCGTCCTGCCATGCCCTACCCTCATTCTTCCCGCTGCTCCACTTACCGGTCTGGTTCCTGCTTCCGCGCTCCCCAAGCAAGCTTTTGCGACTTCGATCAGCAACGAGCGATGCGCCTCTACTGGAAATTTACCCTTGGGGACTGAAGAGTAGCAGCGTGGTAATGAACCTTGATATTTGGTCGAATAGTCCCCGACTATTATCTAACAGAGTCATTAAGCGTAAAGGGATGTCGCATTTAGTTTATGACCCGACTTTTGCAGTTTATTTCCCTGTCCGGCATGTGTTTAATATCCGGTAATTCCCAATAGCATTTGTAACGGAGCGTGAGGCTAGGCCAGTGTCGGCGTAGTGGTTTTGCATCTGGCATCGCACTTTTGGAATTGATGTTACGCGTAGTCTAGAAAGGGCTGCAAAGAGAGAGAGGACTGTATTATTTTTGCACGGTTATGTTGTATTCACGACGTTGCGGGATATGCTTGTGTACTAAATAGTATTTAGCACGAGATATAATGGCATGTGAACCATAACCTTATTTTATTATTATTGTTATTGTTGATATTGTTATTGTTACTGTTATTATCATTGTTGTTTTGTTATTGTTATCATTATTATTATTGTTATTATTATTATTATTATTATCATTACTATTATATCATATCCTTTTACCCAACATTTCTTACAAAGCGTATTATTGTTTAAGTCAGTTCAATATTATTAGCTATGGCAATTAGAAATGTTACAGATATCGAGTATGTGATCATCACAATTAGTGATATGGGGATATTGATTACTATTTAGCACCAAAACGAGACATTCAGCTATTCAGGGATTTGCATGGCCATCCACCTGTAGGCAGCAGTAAGCAGTGGAAGCAAGACTTGCATGGCGTAAAGGACCGACAGATAGCGCGGCGCGAGGCCAATGTTAAAAGGCGACACGGGAGGCGCCTGTCTGTTCGCGCGGGCCGTCATCTTCTGGTTATTCACATACACCATTTTATGTGTAAAATATGTTAAATGGAATATGGTTGATGATGGCCAGACATTAAGACATTAACATGACACCGGGGAGGAGGAATTGACGTAATATTGAGTGTATTAAATGAATCCATTTAATATTTTGTCAAATGGCGTTTTGATTCTGTAAATCAAGAGGACGTTTATACTGACTTCATGCAGTCAAAGTGTGACTCATTGGTCAGTAAGTGAGATCGTAAATAGCATTAAGATTATCCAAACTTCAGCAGTGCGAGGAAAGGTCCTCCTGCTAATGACGATGTATAATCACCAAACTCCCATTATCCGGCACTTGGGTTAAAATCGGAGAATGATTGCTCGCCGAGAGGCCAAGTTTTTTTTGCTAGTCATTAGTGGGCAGACTTTTTTCGATTACGCAGGAGTGGTATCTTATTGCAGTCTTTTTTCAATGATCGATTTTTATCAGTTCTAGGATTCGCTTTACTAGAGCAATTATTTGTCTATCTAGATATCTGTCTATCTCTTTCACTCTCACTCACTCACACACTCACTCTTTATCTTTATTTTTATTTCAGCTCTCTCTCTCTCTCTCTCTCTCTCTCTCTCTCTCTCTCTCTCTCTCTCTCTCTCTCTCTCTCTCTCTCTCTCCTCTCTCTCTCTTTCTCTCTCTCTCTCTCTTCTCTCTCTCTCTCTCTCTCTCTCTCTTTCTCTCTCTCTCTCTCTCTCTTTCTCTCTCTCTCTCTCTCTCTCTTTCTCTCTCTCTCTCTCTCTCTCTCTCTCTCTCTCTCTCTCTCTCTCTCTCTCTCTCTCTCTCTTCTCTCTCTCTCTCTCTCTCTCTCTCTCTCTCTCTCTCTCTCTCTCTCTCTCTCTTTCTCTTTCTCTCTCTCTCTCTCTCTCTCTCTCTCTCTTCGTCTCGCGTCTATCATGAATCGCTTATGATGTCGGCTTGAAAGATTCAGAGATCATCAAAGGCTGGCGATCTTCTTTCCCGTGGAGGTTTTCTCGCGGTCGCTCCAAAGCGCAGCTCAGCTGTAAGGTATTCTGCCGCGGAATCTGAGCGAACGACAAAGGGCATTGCTGGTCACTTAAGTTCCTTATCAATCATAGACGGTTTCCGTAAGAAACGTTCTATTGTTATAATTAAGAGAATTTTCATAGATTATTGAAATATGCATCACACATGGTATCCGGTTTTTCTTCTATACTGTCCTTTCTGGAACTTACCTTGTCTACGTGTGTTTTGAGCAGTTGAGTTAGGGAGTGAGATAAAAACGCGTTTTACATCTACCTCGTCATCTAGCTTACTAAAGTCTGATTGAAATTCAGCCATTACTTTGATGAAGTAGAAAGAAGACATGCTGCTTGAATTATTACCATTTTTATTATTACCATTGATATTACCTCAGTTACTATTACAACCGCAATTGTTATAATCTCAATTATTATCACGGTTGTTATCTCAATTACTATAGCAATAATTATCATCTCAAGTTCTGTTACAATTGTTATTTGAATTATCACTATTGATATTGCTACTACTGCTATCACATGTTTTCCCTTTACCAGAAATGCATAGCAGCGCTGGTGCATACATTACCAGTGCCGACGGGGAGCTTTAAAGGGGGAAGAAGGCGTCTGGCCTTTTTTGTAAGAATATTTTAATCTCTTTATTATTATTATGCATATACGCATCACGCAGAAATATCTTATGGAATGTATGCATAGATCAGATTGTATATACGCAAATGTGGAGAACTTTTTAGAAGATGTCGCTGAATATATTTGCATTTAAAAAAGTGAGGCAAGTGTTATATAGTTCAAAGATTCTTAAAATATGCTGGACTGCTGACGCAGAATCTTTGGTCGCTGGAATGTACTCCGGCACGAAAATTTCAATCTAGAATTCCTGAAAGAGCGAGCCGAGCTGACTCCTTTCAGAGGGAGGCGGCCTATGTTCGGTCCGTTGAGGTTCTTCGGCCTTGGCGTCGAAGGCATGTTGCGATTCTTCGATATTCGATCGTTATGTTCTATTCGTCCATTTGCATGAACAGAGAGGGATACGTTAAGAGCTTTAAAATCTCGATTCATTTGATATTCTTGGCCTGTCTGTGCTTCTCGAAGATTACATAGCTTTCAATGCGAACAGCCAAAGCAAGCGAAAAGGTGGGCGTACATTATCCTCGTGGCACGTCTCGCAAAGGCGCGCTGTTCCCGCCTCGCGGGCTCGCGAAGGACGCCTTTTGCTCTGCGTCCTCACCATATTTACTAAGCCAATGAAATAAACATACATAATGAGGCAAGACGAAATTACCTGCCTTCTCAAAGCCTGTATACGAAATTTAGTTTACTGATAGTTAGTTTGCAGAGTACACTTGATGAAATTAATTCTGAAAAGTACTTTGCATTTTAAGGTAAACAAATGAAAATCATATTTTATAGATGTAGGCAAATAGCATGGTGTGTACAAAGCAGGTTATTATTGCTTTGTACACTGATTCTGATAGAAAGGGGTTCTGGAAATATGAAGTCGCCCTACTCGGCTCTTTCTGCGTCCACGTCTCCAGTGTTTGAAAGACGTTTCCGCATGGCAGGACATCTGTGCTCTATATGTTAAAGAGGTTTTTGTAACGTTCATTTTTGTGCTACAGAATAAAATGTATTTTGATTGCCTTAGTTCATGATTGATGTGTAATAAAGAAAGAGATTCATCAAGTTATACTTGATAATGTTTCGTGAAAAATTGTATAATAGTTTCTGCATATATATGTTCTACTTTGGGTTAATTTGAAACGTGGAGTGGATTGTTGTTTCCACATTGTTGCTATTTACAGGATTCCTAAAAGAATATGTAATGTATGTCTTGCCAAAATATGATGCCCGTACTGCAGTTCTATTGAAAAATACGGATACAAAACCTGTTACTGCATCAGAATCTTCTTTCATAAAAGTTCCGCAAAGGGCAGCCGCCATGCTAGGATTTCCCTTGCCATTGTAACGCTGTATTCATTCTCAAAATTCATCATGACGTTATCAAGAGTAAAAATGGAAAAAATGGATGTCGGAAGATGTGTACACACACACACACACACACACACACACACACACACACACACACACACACACACACACACACACACACACACACACACACACACACACACACCAAACACACACATACATAACCCCCCCCACCCACCCACACACACACACCAAACACACATATACATAACCCCCCCCCCCCCACACACACACACACACACACCCGTACGCATGCCGGTTCGTCGCCCGGCGCCGTGGAGGAGACTCCCGTCGCCGCGGCCTCGCAGCCGAAGGCGAAGGGCCTCACCTCGCCCCGTGCGGAGTCGGAGAGTAAATTCTCAAACGACGGCGCGATGCCTGGGATCGGCACAGTGATTTATTAGATATTTCGGAACCACTAGACTCATGGCTCAGCGTGCATAATTTATTTTGCCAGTGGATATTGCGGAATTTTATGTCTGGCAGCGCAAGTGCCTCACGTACTCTTCGCTTTTGAATTTCTGTCAGGGCGAAGAGAAATGGTTGGCCGGATGGAGGGGGGGGGGGGGACTCTAAGACTGAGGAAGAGAGGAATGAGGAAATTTAGGTTGGAAATCTTAATTTGTTAAGAGCAAAAGGACACGAGTACGAGTCACAGTACTGAGAGATGTAAAGACGAGTGGAGATAAAGATAATTTGCATTTCTTAAAACCTCGGAGCGTTTTCTTGTGTTCGCTTGGGGCAGGAACACGCTAGAAAAATACCAAGAGATGCTGTGGACGTGGCCAGATAGACCCTGGACTCGGCCTCCTCGCCCCCGAGTCGGCCGTCGCCGGCGCTTGCCTTGACCTCCCGCGCTCTGATGTTCCAAATCACAAAATTGGCTGTCTGGAAGTGATTAATAGAAGCGTATTGCAGTGGCGCCGAGCCCGTAAATCACCGGCTCGCCGTTTAGGAGAAAATGGAGGTCTCAGTGAGTACTTGCCACGGTGTGAGACCGTCGAGCTCGGGTGATATTAAATCTCTCGTCGCCTTTCTTCTCCACTGTCATCGGCGGGAGGATGGAAGAGCTCATCCGCCGCGGAGAGACAGGCGGAGAAGCGCGTATCGCTCAAAGGCCGCAGAATTCCTGCTCTCTGCAGGAAATGAAAAAGTTTATCTCCAGTGACCAGCGTCTGTTCTCATTCGTAGGGAAGAAAAGTCAAATCCATTTATCACCGTTTTCTACTCGCTCAGAGTATTGTCGATACTCGCACAAATGGAGGAACTGGCAACTCGGAACCTCGGAAGGGAAACTGGCAACTGGCAACTCTATCGCCATCTATCCCATCAAAGTAGTTTCCTCCTTGAGATGAGTTTATTTCGCATTATGTAAGGGGAGCATATAAGCAAAGGACATACATAGTAATTAAACCGTTAGTTAGATTTACATATGATATGCTGTGCAGGGGATTTCGTGTGTCCATATGACGGTGAATGTATTATATTTCGTTCTGCTTATTTCATATCGGTTTTGTATTTTAATCTATTCTCTTTCTTTGTTTTATTGTTTATTTTTATTTGCTAGAGAGTGAGAGAGAAAGAAAAGAGCGTGCGAGAGACGAAGCGAAAGAATAAAGCCTTTCAGATGAGACCCACTTAGATGGAATGGTCCGTAGTAATGCTGGGTTTCCTCACTTTCCTTCTTGTATTTTGCCTTTTATCTTCTGCGTTTGTAATGTTGACGCATTGCAGCGGTACTCACACTTCGTTTGGTATCAGTAGCAGTTGCCGTGATATATACACACGTAATTGGGATGTCAGTATTTGATATGTATTCTTCGTAAAGTATGATATTTCTTCGTTATTATGATACTTCGTAAATATGACATTTGATTTTGGGTTTAATGCGTTTGCTCAAATATTGAAAAGAATGTTACCAAAGAGCTGATAAAAGGGAGAGGAGTGAGCATGCTGTAAAGTGGCGAGACAGCTTTTTGAATAATATCTAAGTCTCCCTCCACTCATTTGTATTGCTGCCAGTTGTCTAATGGATACATTTTATCTTCTGTAGTGGCAAGGATATCAGAGTCACAATGACACATCAGAAAATGTTCCCTTTGATACTGGCTGGAACACGTATTTTCAATCAGTATTTTTTTTGTTTTCCTTTCTCTCTGTTGTTCACATGTGCCCTACATAGTGCAGACTTTCGGATTCCCGCTGCATGCTCCCATTTCTTTCAAATATATACATGTTTCGACGACTTATTTTAAGTTTGAAATGTGGATTATGTTTTAATTTCTATTACTATTATCTTTCGCGTTTATAAGCATTATCGGCATTCTGAAAATAGCTCAGTTGTACATTTTATTTTCAAATGGAGAAGGAGAAAAAAAGTTTTTTTTATGGAAAATGTTTACGCGTCGCTCATATTGCGTTGTCGAGTGAAGACTGATGATGCCCATGAATCTAAAGTGGAAAGAATACATTTCGTTAGACTTCTGGTTGGAACCTATGACGTAGGCCTATATACCGCTTTAAATTCATCAGTATGTGTCACTCTGTCCTATTTACTTGAATCGAAGAACTCAGACACGCACATACAGGCGCTCGGTGCAGGAATCACCTGCTAAATATATGGGTTTGTGTATATATCATAGGGTTGAGAGCAGTTCTGTACGGTAATGATAGCTGAGGATTGCTAAAGCAATTTCCGAAAGGGCGAGTGAGTGTCAGGAACGTCGTCAGACGAACTTATCGATGACCGAGGTTGATCCAGTTGCTTATATGTTAAATTTACATTTCTCATTACACTATCGATACCTATTGCTACATGAAGTCATAGTATCATATGATATCATTAACTGATAGGTCTACACCAAACTTACCTCTTTGGTCATGTGGACGGGTTCAGTGCAAATCGCAGTCAGCGAGTCAGAATCGTATTTTGTAGTATTAGGTATTACTTTTGGTATTACTTTTATTTCCAATGAAATAGATGACCTTTAATCTGTATAGGGTTGTGGTTAATAACAAAGTAAATTTCCATGAATTCATAGTGAACCAGACATCTTCCAAACTGACCTACGCTGTTGTGCATTTATTATGATTAGCAAAGAAATGGAAATTTATTATAACTAATAGAAGTCTCTTTTTCATTTTCAGGTAATTATCCCCTCCACGGCAGTGAGCTCAAGGCTGAGTTACAGAAGGTGTTGGGCTGGAAATTCAATGATTGCCAGCGGGAAAAAGGTGATATATGGACTGGAACATCAAATCCTCTCTTCTCCTCGCCGTTATGGCTCGCGTCAGCCAAGATATTGAACTCAGGTTGAATAAGTGCTAGATCATATATACTGTGCATATGTTGTACTTTGTGTATCTGTGTATATTTACGTAAGCCCCGCGTCTTGCCTATTTTTAAGTGCTCGTTCAATCTATCTGGTTTGAAATATGTTTTGAATAACTGTTTACATTATATAGACTATTTTGTAAAACATGATGTCCATAGAACATTATAAAACAAGTAGGTTGATACAGAAAAAAATGTGTGGTTGTATTTGTATTGTGTAGATAAACCGAGGTTTTAGGCCGAAAGATGGCAATTTAAAGTGATGTCAAGCGTGAAGTTGATTGGATGAGCGGCTCTCAGTAGTAAACACGCACATCAGATACCAGATTAATCCACTGAAGCCGAGAAGAGAATAGAGTCCAGAAGCGGAACCACCAGAGGGAAATGGATCTCAGGAAAGCGTGGTTTGTGCATAAGACGCAGTGTATCTTAAGAGTCGGACACTGTATGAAGCTTGTTCAAACATTTTATCCATCCTGAACAACAAAGTCAGTCTAAGAACTAAGTTGTTATTGGCAGTATCGGCGGAGAGGTGACCGATGCTAAACGTTCAGACATGCAGACACACAGATAGATTGACAAACAGACATACAGACAGGCAGGCAGGAGCAGGCAGGCAGGCAGCACAGACAGACAGACAGACAGACAGACAGACAGACAGACAGACAGACAGACAGAGACATGCATGCATTCATGCATACACCCTTTCGGCAATGAAACATTGTGTATCATCTTATAATTTCAAAGTCTAATTCCGTTGCCGAGAAAAAAGTTGGAAATTTATTCCTTTTGACAGGAACGCAAAATTAATGGGAAACTTTCAGGGCCTGACAGTCGTAAAGGCTAACTAGGAAAACTTCAGTAGTTATGATTCTATTTTTCTCTTTTCTTCATTTGTAGATCAGATCCTTTCGTGTTTCAACTCAGTTTAGAAAATATTGGCAGAGATCGCGGAAAAGAAGCAGCAGGGTTCAGCAAAGTCGATTAGAAAAAGACTGGAACATCCATGCACTCACGGATTTTTGATCTGCAAGATTATATTGCTGGTCCACAGTTGAGCGAGGAAGTAGTTCTATCTAACACACACACACACACACACACACACACACACACACACACACACACACACACACACACACACACACACACACACACACACACACACACACACACACACGCATATATATATGTCTGTGTTTGTGTGTGTGTGTGTGTGTGTGTGTTAGTGCGTATGAAGTGTCCGTCGCAAGTGTTCCTGGAGAAGACTTCCCTTGCCAACCCAGAG
>BOPN01000378.1:245961-250961 GCA_017312705.2 Penaeus japonicus
TGCACGTGCACTGTTTCCTGAGCTGACCTGTTTCTCGCTATAAGGGAGATTCGCGTGTAAAACTGTTTCCTGTGGAGGAAACTCCTTTGTTGCTATTGTTATTATAGCACCATGGGTGTTGCACAGGTGGCACAGCTGTGTTGCGAGCTGGCCTCCCCTCCACCACGCGCTCAGAGTACAGTTCGTGTTCAACAAGTCTGGTACAATTTGATCATCTGTGGGACCGGTGACTCGGTGGAAAAAAACGGAAACATGAAGGTGGGGAATATTCTGCCAGCAAGAGCCACGTTTCAGGTAGTGAGCACACCCGTTCAGACACTGGAATCTGCGTATAAAATGTATCCCCCGGCGCACTGTATACCTTCACAGAGTGTAGACAGTGTATACAGAACCCTGCAACTGCTCCCTGAGAGCAAAACCTTTTCCAGATTACTGAATACACAATCTCGGCGCTAGAAGAGATTCAGAACCGGAGTTGAAGCAAAAACTCGCGGATATTCGACATTCTTAAGAATAAATGGATAGCGTGCAGACGTACTGTGAAGTTATTTCGATCAGTGCATGTACGCATTCGAAGAGATACATACAGTACATAGCTTCTGCGTATGATCTCTGGATTTGTGCAGATTTGAAAACTGGGCACGTTCCTTTGGGAATGTACTAGGGAAAGTGATCAGTATTTTATCATGCAATGGAGATGTTTTATCGAGGATTAGTATCTTGCCGCTATTCTTGAATTATCTTTATAACAGAAGGATTCTTGTTATCATGCCTTATTCTTGATAGGGTAATTTCCAGTCTCATATTTTCACGAGGCAGATTTCATTACTCTGTACAGTAAAGTAATATACATGCACTCTAATATCCCAAGCGCAAAGACCATACAGTAGTGAGATGAGCGCACTTAAGGACAATAAAGTACTGCAGTATTTAGAGGGAATGTACAGTACAGTGAGAATCGCCGCTTACCTTAGGATAAGAACAGTATTGTGCTTATTGTTTGTTGACTTTCGAGTATACAGTACTGCGCAGCTGTGTTTGTAGTCCCTGTAATTCCTAGTTAAAGAAATAGATTCCAGGTCATGGGCGAATGTCGCCCTGTACAGTAAATAAACGTAGTGATTAATTGACTTTATGAGAAAGATGTTGAAATATGCAGGGATAGGGGAGACTAGTCGTGTGTACATGAACTTATAACGCCGACCGTCGTAAACGTTTCTTGAGCTGGTAAGGCGGGCTCTTACTGGTGCTTTATTCTCATGAATTACAGCATGGAGTCCTCCAGATGGTGCGCTATAACCGGGCAGGTTTAGAAGGACGTATCTTATCTTTCGTGGACTGGAGGCCGCGCCGCCACAGCTGGCTCGCATTCAGGGTCAGCAAAGCGGAACTCAAAAGCGAATGCTTTTTCACAGAAGTTCAAGCCTTTATGTATACATACTCTGATGACTTTGTGTCACATAGGATGGAAAATGTAGAATGAGGTAGTTGATTCAGAAGCTACATTGTGAGAAGTCGTTATCTTATTCGGTAGTAAAATCATTCATTTCCAGAATGGTTTTAGATATATCTGTATCATCTTTAGTTCATTTCTGGCGGTAGCCTTTTTATGTCAACACTGATGATTTTTTATATGATTCCCTCTCTCTGTCTCTCTCTCTCTCTCTCTCTCTCTCTCTCTCTCTCTCTCTCTCTCTCTCTCTCTCTCTCTCTCTCTCTCTCTCTCTCTCTCTCTCTCTCTCTCTCTCTCTCTCTCTCTCTCTCTCTCTCTCTCTCTCTCTCTCTCTCTTCTCTTCTCTCTCTCTCTCTCTCTCTCTCTCTCTCTCTCTCTCTCTCTCTCTCTCTCTCTCTCTCTCTCTCTCTCTCTCTCTCTCTCTCTCTCTCTCTCTCTCTCTCT
This sequence comes from Penaeus japonicus, assembly GCA_017312705.2. Taxonomy (NCBI): domain Eukaryota; kingdom Metazoa; phylum Arthropoda; class Malacostraca; order Decapoda; family Penaeidae; genus Penaeus; species Penaeus japonicus. Next base: position 247,859 of record BOPN01000378.1, read on the forward strand.
CTCTCTCTCTCTCTCTCTCTCTCTCTCTCTCTCTCTCTCTCTCTCTCTCTCTCTCTCTCTCTCTGTCTCTGTCTCTGTCTCTGTCTCTGTCTCTCTCTCTCTCTCTCTCTCTCTGTCTCTCTCTCTCTCTCTCTTTCTCTTTCTCTCTTTCCCCTCTCTCTCTCTCTCTCTCTCTCTCTCTCTCTCTCTCTCTCTCTCTCTCTCTCTCTCTCTCTCTCTCTCTCTCTCTCTCTCTCTCTCTCTCTCTCTCTCTCTCTCTTCTCTCTCTCTCTCTCTCTCTCTCTCTCTCTCTCTCTCTCTCTCTCTCTCTCTCTCTCTCTCTCTCTCTCTCTCTCTCTCTCTCTCTCTCTCTCTCTGTGTCTCTCTCTCTCTCTCTCTCTCTCTCTCTCTCTCTCTCTCTCTCTCTCTCTCTCTCTCTCTCTCTCTCTCTCTCTCTCTCTCTCTCTCTCTCTCTCTCTCTCTCTCTCTCTCTCTCTCTCTCTCTCTCTCTCTCTCTCTCTCTCTCTCTCTCTCTCTCTCTCTCTCTCTCTCTCTCTCTCTCTCTCTCTCTCTCTCTCTCTCTCTCTCTCACTCTCTCTCTCACTCTCTCTCTCTCTCTCTCTCTCTCTCTCTCTCTCTCTCTCTCTCTCTCTCTCTCTCTCTCTCTCTCTCTCTCTCTTTCTCTCTCTCCCCCCTCTCTCGCTCTCTCTCTCACTCTCTCTCTCTCTCTCTCTCTCTCTCTCTCTCTCTCTCTCTCTCTCTCTCTCTCTCTCTCTCTCTCTCTCTCTCTCTCTCTCTCTCTCTCTCTCTTTCTCTCTCTTCTCTCTCTCTCCTCTCTCTCTCTCTCTCTCTCTCTCTCTCTCTCTCTCTCTCTCTCTCTCTCTCTCTCTCTCTCTCTCTCTCTCTCTCTCTCTCTCTCTCTCTCTCTCTCTCTCTCTCTCTCTCTCTCTCTCTCTCTCTCTCTCTCTCTCTCTGTCTCTTTCTTAGAAGCAATACAAGTATATCACGATTATAGCCACCTGCTATGAGATTTTAAGCTTAGAAATTAGTGCTGTGAATGCATAATCTCCCCGGGTACGAGCATAAATAATGTGTAGGAGTGTTGGCGAGTGATGAATGCTCAGCAACAATGACAACAACATAATTCATGGCATTAAATCATACCTTAATCACCTGGGTGGGTAAACGCAACATTTTCTCCGGTGTTTCCCGGTGTTCATATCTACCATGAATACCAGAGGCTATACACACATTAGGCTTAGGCAACGATTGCTAAGTTAGCTTCATGCATCGCCATCCTTGCACGGCGCCCAATTTTATCATTTCGTACGCGGTCAAGAACTTCTCCTCGGCAATTTCACAGCATTTGCATTAGCACACCATCTACGTGCAATGCAAATCCTCGCGGTTCGCTTTATTTGAATGACAACAAGCACACTCACTCCTCGTCGCGACCAGTTTACAGCGAATTTAGGAGTGGCGCGGAGTCGAGGGCGATGCCACTCTGTGTAAAAGACTAGAAAGCCAACGGGCGAGTGCGTAAATATGTGAATCTTTGTTGCTGGAGGAGAAAACGAAAGCGAAAAATCCGCTGATGCGTGGATATGCAGGAGACGGAGGGAATTTCTGAGAGGAGGAAGAGTAAAAAGAAGCGAGGTAGAAATACTTTTATCGTATGCTTTCCACTAGGCTTTCTTGCTCGTGTCGAAAAAAAAGAAACTGTAGGTAAAGAATTTAAAAATAATAATGATACTTAGCTTACGAGGGGTGGGGCATAGAAAGGAGATGAGAATAAAAGTGAACAACAGAGGTACGTAAATAAAAGCTTAAGGGGAAATAGAAGACATAGAGGGCAGCCCATCCAATCCGCCAAAGACCAAAGGGCTGAAAAATAGAAATTGGAATGCAAACGCAAAGGAAAGGACGACCAGCTACAAACGTAAAAAAAATAGGAAAACCCATCAGAGATATTTTTTTTTAGAGAGGAGGGGGGGGCTAGTACCGGCCATCCAGTAGAGTAATGCCATTTTATGAAAGGTCTTTATTGCCACTCCTAACTCCGGCAAAGTGAGGTAGTGAATCCCTGATAAGCAGTGGCTGGAGGAATTATCAGTGCACAGGATGTCAGTGATAAAAGCAGTGGGATATAATTATTTTTTGTTTTGTCTTTTCATCGACATCCAATTCAGGGATATGCACGGCAACAAAGGTCTTTTTCATCACACGTTGCATGGAAGAGGAAGAAAAATGGAAACCGTGAAATAGCTGGTGGTTCTGACCAGATAGCTCTTGGTTTTATACAATATAATGAGTCTCTCCTTATTTTTGGATTAATAACGCTGAAGTTATTGACGTAACAGTAGTTTTGTAGCCCTCACTGCAGGTGAGGAGACGACATAAAGGACAGCGAAGCATTTAAGGCTTACGTGCCACTCTTATTGCCAGGATATTGCAGGCCTTTACGCCTGCGGCCTCGCATGTTGTCTTATTGATGTTGCTCTCCTATTCATCGCCGGCGGTTCATGGCAGACAGCGTCGTTAATCTGGCCTGATGTTTTTACTTTTCCCAAGCGCAGGTACGGAAAGGATATGGCTTCGAGTGCGTTTGATTATCGTTTATTTACTGCATGAGGTGCAGGATACCTCTTGGTGAAATAACCTAGAATTCGGTAAGTAGTGAATTCAGTGTGATACAGTATATGGTGTAGTTATGTCTCTCAGTTTGGTAGAGGTAAGCTTTTTGTTCGAAATTAAACTTTTCGATTTATGCTATTCACAATTTCCGCTTGGGTTGTGTACAAAACATCATGTTGGTAATCGCAAAAGAAACAGATATAAACATTTGAACGTGCAGGTTTATGGAGTCAAGGTCTCACCATTCTTCACAAGGTTTTATCTAGATTAAAATCTCCGTGTAGGAAGTTTGCGTATATTTATTTCGTTTCTCTGTTCTGTATCTTTAACACATAGGAAGGTTGTTTCTCCAGTATGTTTCTAACGTTTGATCTCTGTAAGAAGGCAGTTGGTACAGTATCTTTGGTATGAAAACCTTCTGACTCTGAATTCGTAATGGGAAGAGTAGTAGGATCCGAGGAGGTAAGAATATCGAGTCTCGCAGTTCTGC
>BOPN01000378.1:273461-278461 GCA_017312705.2 Penaeus japonicus
TTCTTGTGAATGATAACAAAACGCAAACGTGAGTCTGTCTGGCGGGAGAAGGTAATCTCGCAATCGATAGTCATGCCGTGTGTCAGAGCCCGGCGAGAGCGAGACACATGTTTTGCGTGGCAGATGCAGGACAGCGAATATCACACAGAAAAAGTGTTAAAGGTGAACCAGCATAACCATGACAGGAGGGGACGAGCCGGGATGTCTGGTGCTCCGCTGCTCATCGCCTGGCAACGCTTGCCTGCCATCTACATATGACGCCGGTGCTGGCGTGGATAGCACCTCACGCTATCTAGCACACGCGGCGTCGTCACTCCAGTCCTCCCGCACCTCCTCTGGCTGCCTCGTATGTTGCACTCGCTATGCTGTCATGCGGGCATCATCACGTCTGTTGTTGCTCAACTATCGTTCACTATGATGCAGTCTGTGGGTGCTGTATCACACCGCCAGTGCTTGAGTGAGCCCAACTTTCAGTATTACTCGCAGCCACAGCTACTGTCGGGTCGTCTAGCACCGACTTCAGCGCATCACTCTGAAAATGGTTGTGTTGCCCGCTATCAAAATATTCACGCAGGCATAAAGGAAAATTTATATTATAGTATGGTAGACTTTGACCATTACCAATTCTAATGATGATAAAATGGAAAATGCAATGATACATTTGTTCTTGTGTCTTTTTTTAGCATGCAGTTTGTGTGTAACTGAATAGGACTATAAGAAAACGTTCGCTAACGCACCTAACTGATGCCTTTGAGCATAATCTGTTCAGAACCGATTGTATGTGTAGGTGTGAAAGCGTGTATATTGATAATAATGTGGCTTCATTCAACGTTCTGGATAGCTGAAGTCATCATTCATAGCATCCGATGTTGGCGGCAGTGGAAGTCGTCCAGACAATTCCCAGTTCAAGCCAGAAAATGGAAAGTAGGTTTGCATTTGGTATAGAAAAAAAGCAAAAAACATATGACTGATGAAGAGTATCTTGCTGTTCAGTGATGAAGTTTTCGTGCGACATCTCTAGCCAATATCATAAGACAATGGGCCTGCTGGTACACCTAGATACCACATAAGACGGAACGCTCAAGACTGCCAAAGCTCTGAGCGGTTTACACCTTTCTTGCTCTCGCCGAGATTCCCAATTCTTCTCCATTCAGGCGTGTTATAAATGCATAGCTTCTATTATGAGATTCATTTTTGCCAGACCATCGTTCGGGCTGCGGATCCGCTTTTTCTATTGCCGCTCGAATGCTTCGACTCAACACGTCTGAACAATCCTCCGCGGCGCCTTCGCCGGTCGCGTCGCTTCTGCGGAGGCGAGCGGAATCCCCCGGGGCGAACGGCAGCCCTTGGGGCGAACGGCAGCCCTTGGGGGAAACGGCAGCCCTTGGGGCGAACGGCAGCCCTTGGGGCAAACGGCAACCCTTGGGGCGAACGGCAACCCTTGGGGCAAACGGCAGCCCTTGGGGCGAACGGCAGCCCTTGGGGCAAACGGCAGCCCTTGGGGCGAACGGCAGCCCTTGGGGCGAACGGCAGCCCTTGGGGCGAACGGCAGCCCTTGGGGCAAACGGCAGCCCTTGGGGCGAACGGCAGCCCTTGGGGCAAACGGCAACCCTTGGGGCGAACGGCAGCCCTTGGGGCAAACGGCAACCCTTGGGGCGAACGGCAGCCCTTGGGGCGAACGGCAGCCCTTGGGGCAAACGGCAACCCTTGGGGCGAACGCCAGCCCTTGGGGCGAACGCCAGCCCTTGGGGCAAACGGCAACCCTTGGGGCGAACGGTAGCCCTTGGGGCAAACGGCAACCCTTGGGGCAAACGGCAACCCTTGGGGCGAACGCCAGCCCTTGGGGCGAACGCCAGCCCTTGGGGCAAACGGCAACCCTTGGGGCGAACGCCAGCCCTTGGGGCGAACGGCAGCCCTTGGGGCAAACGGCAACCCTTGGGGCGAAAGGTAGCCCTTGGGGCGAACGGCAGCCCTTGGGGCAAACGGCAGCCCTTGGGGCGAACGGTAGCCCTTGGGGCGAAGGCAGCCCTTGGGGCGAACGGCAGCCCTTGGGGCAAACGGCAGCCCTTGGGGCGAACGGCAGCCCTTGGGGCGAACGGCAGCCCTTGGGGCGAACGGCAGCCCTTGGGGCGAACGGCGACTCTTAGACAGCACGAGCGACTCGCGGAGGTAAACGTCCGAGAGATTTTGTGCCGTCTCGAAGCGAGCTCGAGTCTTCTTTTTATCTACATTTTTTTTTTTTTTTTTTTTTTTTTTTTGCGAGGAATGGCTCGGAATCTTGGAAAGCCTTCTCGTGGGCTAAATATGCACTTCGGAAGACCGGTTGTTGAATTACCTTTTGAGGATTACAATTTTCCTCGAATTTCAACCGTCGGGCCACGTGCAATATTTCACCAATGCCACAAAGAATATAATAGGTGATAGCAAAGGCAATTTCAGTTTCAAGAAAATGCATTTTGTGAGATCGCAGCGGATAAATCTCAATTAGTGAGGAAAGCGGAATCAGTGTCAAAGATTCCGGCAACAAAACAATTAAAGAAGGCGGCGGCGCTGGCGTACGGCAGCAGGAATGGTTGGAATCAATTGAGTAACAGCTCTCAAAGGCTCAATGTAATCTCCTTGCAAGGATACCATTTATCGTTATTAAGCCGACACACCCAAAGCACAAAAAGTTGTTTGTAAAGAGCAAACGTTGGTAGCAGACTCTTAAAAGGACATTTCATGGTTGTATAAGCATAATTGTCTCTGAAGAGGAAACTTAAATTACTGGAAAGTGCGGAGAAAGCCTAACCGTTAAGCCAATAAGGATATATTTTATACCACAATTCCAATGAATAAACATATATGTTTTCGGTTATTATGTACCAAATTTAAAAAAAAGCTCGTGTATTGATATATTTTCTATCGAGCATTAGTAACCTTGCAGTTTGATGTTTTATTTCATATCACCAGAGTTTTTACCTTCACACTTGCCAAGCTTCCCACGTGCAGCATTTCTTTCTCTCTGTCATTAAAGCATCCATTGATGAATTGTCATGCAAGCAGTTTTGCCTTTTCGTGACTCCGGCTTCTTGGAATGGACTTTCTTACCGCTGAACAACGCGATTCAGGATATTCTTCCTCGGATTATTCAGTTCATTTTAAAGGATTTATTTACTATTATAATTATATCGTACACATATTGATAAACTGATTCTTCAAGCTATTTTAAGTGATCCTGTGAGAACAATTTGTATAAATTAGTAATGGAGGAATTGATAATCACCATTTTGTAGTATTTTACGCGTAGCGAGTTACAGCGAAATCGGGATACAGCTGAAATATCTCGAAGAAAGAAGAAAAAAAGTGGACTCTGTTGTCGGCATCGAAGGAAAGGTACGAGATCAACGGCGATCTACAACGCGCGGAGACTGGGTGGTGGAACTTGGATGCGGGGAGGGGGCGTGGTTTTGCATTGCAGGAGCAGTTCAGGTGCTTCAGTCAGATGAAAAGAATATGGCTGTCAATCCCATTAGTCTTCTCTTTGTGCTCTGATATATGCAAACATATATTTTACTCTTTCTTCTTTCTCTTTCTTTCTTTACCAAGCATAGCCGGCCGCGGGCGGGTAATAAGAAGTGAGGAGGAAGTGACTTCTCGAGGCGGATGGACGCTCCAGCCGTAACGCAATTATCTGAATGGAGAAGAAGACTGACGCAGGGAAATCTCGCGTCTGAATATTCAGAATTGACGCTTCGGCTGTACTTTAAAATATGTAATCACATTAAGAAGACGTCTCTTTTCTCTGGAAATCGTTTTATCAAAGGAGGCCAATTACTGTCACAAATTGCCCGTTTTAAAAAATCGTCACTGTAGACGAGTCGCGGCAGTATGGCATTTTCGATGTTTCAGTGTTCAAAGTCTTTGAAATGAATTCGATTTCTGGATTTCAAAGGATGACGTAATAGACGAATAACACGCAAAAAGACCCGGCGAATTATATTCAGCCGCCATGAAAGTGATACAGGGTTTTATCGCATGCTTTATATACGTGAGCTGGATATTAACAGACAGAGCTCGGATGCCGGTCGTTCGTTCTCTTAAAAAACACAGGTTGTGATGTAGAGTATAAGTTGTGCCTTTCTATATCGGCTACTCTCCTGGAAGCCGACGCCAATTTCACCGGCGATGGGAGAGAAGCGACATGCACAGTCATCTCAAGTGCGGCTTATTAGTAGTGTGAGAGAGAGAACCATTACGCAACTCATGTTGACATGCAAGTCAAGTTTACGCAATAGACATTCGAGTGTAATGTTATATTTTCCATTTCTATATAAGTGTTACTAGAATGACTGAGTCCCAGACCCATTGCTAAAATCGATATATAATTGTTTGTGACGTACATCTGAATAATCAGTTTTTTGTTGTTTTGTTTTCCCCAACTGTTATTGTTTTAACCATAAAAGAATCGTCATCGACGAAAGCAGCGTTCTTTTGTATCACTGAGAACATTCTTAGTTCTTGAAATCACTGAAATTAGACGTAAAGCATGACTACTTTTGCTCACTGTCTCCCTCGACATGAAACTCTCCCCGCTATCTCCTTAGGGAAAGGAGAATGAGAAATAAGTCGAAGTCGGCGCACAGGTGGCAGAGCTGGTGCCATCTGCATGCTGGCGTGGCCCAGGACACACGCCGCCTGGGTGCCTCACACCAGCTGCAGCAGGACTAGGACCGTATTCGGTACCACCTGAGTGTAGGGTTTCACCGAACTTACGTTTCCTCTGACTTCGTTCATTTACATTTATGTGCGGGAGATTACTATTCTGTTCTTCATTTGCTCGCATACTCATCCGGGTTTTCTATTGGAACTACATTACAGCTAAATAAATTTTGAGGAAATATTAAGGTAATCTCACAACTTTAATGAAGTAATTTTTTTCCCTATATTTTAGCACGAAATTAGTGGAGGCATATAGCACGTATACTGTATTGCAGGATGATTAAGAGTTCCGTTTCTCA
>BOPN01000378.1:300961-310961 GCA_017312705.2 Penaeus japonicus
GAAATATGTGTATATGTAGGATATGCGCGCGCGCGCACACACACACACACACACGTGTGTGTGTGGGTATGGGTTGTGTGTATGTGTATGCATATGTGTGTATATAAGCTATAACTGTAAATATTACACCAAAGTTGAAATATGAAATTAAAGTATAAATGCAGTTTAACTACTAGCACGGATTTTTTTGAAGTAGCAGATGTAGAATAAAAAATATGCTATTGTTTATAAGTATGTGTTTTTGTAACGCACACATACTTGTAACACATTGCCGAGCGTGAAACGTTCAGCAGCGGGGAATCGAAGAGTTATATTAGCTCACCTTTGATCTTGAGTGCTCTGCCTGTAGTTCGCATAAATACAAAAATAGTCCTGTTTCCCGGTGCTGGCCGTGTTCTGTATAAGACTGGTCTGCCTGAAGTTTGGAGTAGTTTGTTGACGATGGGGATTAAGAGCCATTATTCCGGCTAGCGGCTTCTGGGCGGCGGCAAGGAGATTTAGGAAGGATTTACATGGCCCGCCCGAGATGAGGCAGCTGTTACGTAGATGAGGGACGAGGAACAGGTATATCTTTCCTAGATAACCTTGGCTTGCGCTGCCTTATAGCTTATACAGACATTATATTTTAGAATTTATTTTAGAATTTATTTACCTACTATGTTTTCTATCTTTCTTTCTCTTTTTCTCTCTTTTCCTTTTTTACATTTACCTAATCTAAAAGAAATGTAAATCAATAAATAGGCAGTTGCCGTAGGACACCGTAAGCGAAAATGAAGCAAGCCGATGGACTGGACGATTTTAAACCTCGTAAACGTACCCGTAAACCATTGCAAATAACGCCACGAACACATGAATAATTGAATTCGCTATAAAACACCTCATTTCGTGAACAGTGTTGTTCTGGAGATCACGAGGGACCGGATCAAAAAACGCTTTGCGACGTCACAACTCGTGTTTGGTCTCAAAAATCAAGATACTACGGATTTTCTCCAGAAGCATTAAAAAATGTAAGCTGTAAATCTGAAGCAAGATGCAGTTTGTAAAAATCCCTATTTCGTCAAACTAAGCAAAGGCGGAGGATTGTTAAGGCGCTGTCACACTAGCACTTTTCCGTCAATTTTCTGAAAATTGTCAATTTTAGGGCGAATTGTCGTTTTTTTATTCAAACGATAATTCCGAGTTTCCGCGTGAAAACATTTCCGTCGTCTTTTTAGCCAAGTGTACTCAAAGAACTATATTTTAAAATGTTTGTATTTCTTTAAAATCATAAATTAGAATCAAACTTAACGAAATTTACTTTTCTTATAAATATCATTAAATTAACAAACAGAAATGGATATCTAAATTTTATTGCCATAAATAACATTTGTTTTAAGTGCTCGATTTGATTGTTTACATCTGTCAGCCGCAGAGCGCGCCATTTCTCCTCCAGCTTTGAAACACCATGGACTGAGCCAATTCTCCTGCATGGACACACGCCCTTCGGAGGAATATTTGATTGAAAATATTTTCTTGCTTTTCTTGTTACGCTCTTCATCTGCTAAAACAAAGTTTAGCATCACCGTGCACTGTCACTTGCTCGGCAACATTGTTTACAACTGCGAGGCGAGTATCGCGTGACTGAGTCGATGGTTCCTATCGGTAAAGCACTAGTGTGACTGCGCGCCTCAAAAAATGACGAAAGAAAACAACGGAAAATATGCTAGTGTGACTTCGCCTTTAGCCTTTCCAAAACATCGACAGGTGCGGAGGTTGATGCGAACGCAGAACAAAATGAGATCAACGTTGTGATAATTGTGATTTTAAACTTCATTACACTATAGAAGCTGATGCCTGTCACCTTTATCATCTATCAAAATAGAACTGATTAAAATTGAACTAATCAGACATCCAAAGAAACGTACACAAGAGTTCCATTACAGTAGGGTTTAGTAATCGGCAAAGTGAAAAATTTTCTTTACGTCATTTATGGGTTCCAGTGTTAGTTCTGCCGAAAAATATTTCCTTCGAATAGTTCCTGCCATTCATAAGCTGGTTTCAGCAGAGCCATACAAAATTAGCTCGTTTACTCCTCTAGGTAAGAATTGAGAAGGAGGGCGTCGGACTTTCCACGCTTTCGAAGATTTTGCGCGAGTCTGTTATGATATTGGGCGGTGCTTGGTGGATGCTCTCTGAGAGCGTGCTTCCCATTTGCTGGCCAGTTAACGATGTTTCTTGAAAGTCGCAGTGAAAACTGCTTCTTGGATCCTGATGCAATGGGAGTCATAACTGCTATGGTCGCAAAATGCCCCAGAGTGGATTTTCAGCGACTTTCGCTAACCAAAGCAAGGACTAGACAGTACCCTTTTGACCTCAGCTCTTGCTCTCACGTTGAAAAGAAAATGTATTTCCATTTTGTTATATTGTCAGAACTCGAGGTTTCATTTAGTAAGGCTATAGTAATCGAAGACCCATTCGGATACCGCAAAAAAATGTCGAAGTGATTTCTGAAGAATAGTTTATTAATAGATCAGTAAAGAAAATTCCTTTCCCGCGCAGTTCCTGCAAACAAAAACGTATTTTGAATTTTCGAAATGCCATGAAAGGGTAGACGTTCAGACCAAAAGGTATGATTATTTTAGGCACATAGTTCCTATTTAGTCTCCCAATTTTAGTCTTAACCTTTTCAAGACTTTCTCGAATTTTCATGATAACAAAACACATTTTAAGAACAGGGCTTTTTTTCTTATATAATTAATGACAGTGAATTTGTATCTTCCAGGTAAGACACATCGCTGCCCTTGATATCCTAGTAAGTACAAGAAAAAAGTCGCAGTGGTTGTTTGAGTAGATTTAAGTTATGTCAGTAACTTTGTCATTACCATAATGGTCATCGTCATCGTCAGCACCATCTTCCCCATTACTATTCATATCCCACCGTCATTCTTTCTACCCTCTTCATGACAATAGCCAGCAGTTGGCCTCATGTCCCGCAAGAGCAGACAGCCAGGGCGGGGATGGCGCGGCCGCAGCGTGAGGAGCAAGAGCGAGTCTGGCGCGCGAGGGAAGTGTGTGGAGTGGCGATGGTGAACTGGCATTGGAGTCTTCAGTGTGCAAGAGTGAACGAGAGGCGAGTGAGCGAATGAGTGGGTGGAAGAGTGAGGTGTGATTGTGAGGATTGTGAGGAGAGGGCAGAAGAGTGGTTAAGGTGTAGTGTGAGGATCAAGGAGAGCGGTGAGGATGGAACATGAGGAGGTAGCAGTGCCGGGAGTGTAGTGTGAGGCCAAAGCTTGATGGTGGATTAATCACGTTCGCGGCGCAAGATCGATGTTGAGTGCGGTGTCGACCGTGCTTATCTGGCCGCTCCTGCCTGGTGCTTAGGGGTGGCACTCACACTCACACCCTCAAACCCCCAGTCTCAGATATACTTACACACTTTTTCACCCTAACATTCGTTCATATACACAGCCGGACGCACACGGATACACAGAGACACACCCAAACGTATAAACAAGGGATTATTCGCTCGTATTCCTCGATGATACTGCCATTTTTATTAAACACCAGCTCGCACTTTCACCAACTTTTACACCCGCAATCGTTCAACAACGCTCCTGTGTAATAAGATATAAACTAACCATCAATCACATGTCTTTGATCGTCGTGCACGCCAGCGCTCTAAGAACACAGTAGCACCCCCGCGCGTCAGCGCACAGCTCGCACCCACACGACCAAACCAGCGGCCATACTCGTAGCAAAACATCACCTAATCATAATTCCCCGCGCCGCCATTGATCTCCGGGGCGAGCACACGTTGTGGAAGCTCATTTGCCGCGGAAGGGATGTGCCGACATTCATCTCCGACATTTTATCGAAAGGTAAAGTACGCAGATTGGATTATATCGCGTCTCGCCCGCACGCGAAAGATTACATTTGGCATATATCCATCTCATCATTCATAATATTTCTTTAGATAAAAAATGTTTTTACATTTGCTTTTAAATGCACATTAAATGAAGCGCTTGGGATGTTACAACTCTCTCTCTCTTCTTTTCTCTCTCTCTCACTCTCTCTCTCTCTCTCTCTCTCTCTCTCTCTCTCTCTCTCTCTCTCTCTCTCTCTCTCTCTCTCTCTCTCTCTCTCTCTCTCTCTCTCTCTCTCTCTCTCTCTCTCTCTCTCTCTCTCTCTCACTCTCTCTTTCTCTCTCTCTCTCTCTCTCTCTCTCTCTCTCTCTCTCTCTCTCTCTCTCTCTCTCTCTCTCTCTCTCTCTCTCTCTCTCTCTCTCTCTCTCTCTCTCTCTCTCTCTCTCTCTCTCTCTCTCTCTCTCTCTCTCTCTCTCTCTCTCTCTTTTTTTTTTCTCTCTCTCTATCTATCTATCTATCTTCCTCTCTCTCTCTATCTCTATCTCTATCTATCTGTCTCTCCCTCTCTCTCTGTCTCTCCCTCTCTCTCTGTCTCTCCCTCTCCCTCCCTCTCTCTCTTCCTCTCCCCCCTTTGCCCTGTCTCTCTCTTTGAATCTTTATTTTGAATGTGAAGATTCTGTCAAGATCACTTCTTAGATCTTGAAGATATGCGTAAAGGAATGCTGCGCAAAGCGTCGATATATTTGCCATGAACAAAGAAATTTGATGGTCGTACAATATTAACCCGAATCTCAGTCTCTAATAGTATAGGTGGCAATAGCAGCTGTGTGTCGCCATGGCCAATTGGATAAGGTATTTGTATATTGGCATTCCATTCATTATTAAGCCCATAATGGTCACTCTCACCCCAGCTGTTCGCGTACGTTGTGGCCTGGAATATCCGCCAACGCAGAGGCAGCGTCCAAGCTTCGTGAATGACTCGGATGCACGCGAAAGCTCGCCATTGCTCTTCGGGTGTTCTTGTTCCTGTGCGTCATTCAGTGAAGGTTTGTGGCAACGCCTGGACCCCATTTCGTCGTCAATGAAGCGGTCTGTGTCCTCTCCTCCCCCTCCCCCTCCCTCCTCCTCATATGGTTGTATAGAGAGCAGCCCCGCGGGGAATCCACTCCTCCCTCCCTCCGGCGCTCCCTCCCCCTCGCTGCCGTCGTCTTTATTGTTACCTCCTGCCGGATAGGTCTGGGGGGCCTGTGTCCGAGAAGCCTCTGCAGGAGCCCAGCTGTTTGCTTTCTACTTAGATTTTGGCTCATAACACATACTAGTGTGTGTGTGTGTGTGTGTGTGTGTGTGTGTGTGTGTGTGTGTGTGTGTGTGTGTGTGTGTGTGTGTGTGTGTGTGTGTGTGTGTGTGTGTGTGGACAGGTCATAGAACTCCCAGAGGAGGAAACAAAATTCCGAGTGATCACCACGGAGCTGGCGTAAGGCAGTGGCGGTACGTCGAGTACAGCGAAGCAGACGCGTGGAAGTAGCCAACTCCCGGAAGCAGTACCAGAAGTATTATCTATGAGATAAAGAGAAGAAATCACGAAGCAGCCAGAAGATATCGCAGTTTTAAGCCAACTGGAATGAATTGTAGAAATCAAGTTGCGGATTTGCAGGATGTGTGGTGGGGGCGAAGTCAGGAAGGATTTGTTTTTTACTCTTTATTTTATCAAGAGATGCAAGTGATCAGCATCAATCCTAGCTGCTATTACCTTCACTTGACTTGATCACTACCACCGCCGTCGGATCCACCTCTTAGACTACCATTGCCACCGGCATAATTACTGCCATAACCATCGCCATCTCCACTAATATCATACTACCACCACCGTCACACCGTCAATACTACGACCACTACCACCATCTTCAATATGTCAGCGCAGATAATAAATGACACCCAACTATGCATCTGTTTTTTTTATTTTTTTATGATGTTTATACTTTTATGCGCGACCTCTACAAGTCTATAAGAGGACCTGACCTTCTACACAAGATTAATGATGTGAAAGTAACATTATCGTGGATATTTTATAGGCCTCATATGCTCATTTTCGTTAGCTGCTTTTAGTGTTAACATACGAAGAAAGAACCAGAAGTTCACATCCTCTGACAATGAAGGAAGATCCAAAATACTTTAGCTTGGGTTGTCTGTCCTTCGTTCGAAACGTTAGCTACTGCAGAGAGTGACAGATTTCTTTTCCCTCTCAGATCAGTATGCGAGGAAGGCTCATAAGAGCTTTGGACTAAAACCTTTCACTCACCGACTGATAAGAATGCAAACCTATAACAAATTATTAAGATGGTAGTTGGGAGTTGAACCTGTATATGGCATTGTGCGCATATAAATTGTAAAAACATTTAGTAAAAGATTCCCGTCTGTATGTCAAATCCACCCTCGATTCTGGAGAAGTATTGACACACCATTCCTGGTGTTCAGATGTTTTGTTCGCCCGAGTGGCGAGGTATGGACGACACGAGGTCTTGCGCAGGTCTGACTCGACTGTTATTAGTGCTATTACCGCTACAATTCTGCTGTCACTACCACAATGCCACTGCATTGCTGCTTCTGCTACGCTACTGCTATTGTTACTATGGTTTCCTCTGCCCCACTGCTACTGCAGCTGTTGACCTTGCCATTGCGGATCCTATATTATTAGTATTTTCGGTGCTGCTACAATCACTCCTGCTCTTCCGCAATACTGCTACTTCTACTGATGCTGATACTGCTGCTACTAATGCGGCATTTCGGTAGATAGCGATGGACATTTTGTAAAGGATATTAAATGTCATAGCAGAGTACTAAAGTACTAAAGTAAGTCTATACAAAAGTCATTGAAATGAAAATGATTGTGATAGCTATAAAAAGATCTGAGCGAATGTAATTAAAGATATGCTAGGATGGGAGAAATGATGAGTCAGACCCGAATCGAATTTTAGTCACCACCATTCACGGAAAAAGAAATCAAAGAGGGGGGAGATTAGATCCACGTGGCAGAACGCATCAAAAGCCTCCAGATGCCAAAGGTCAAGATGCCTTTAGCACTCTCAGGTATAGCGGTCCGAGATCCGAGATATGAAGCATCGCCGGGGAATCGTGCTTGGGAAAAGCTTTCGGCGATTCAAAAGACAAGGAGCGCAGAGGAAGGCAAGGCGCTTTGGAGCTGATGGGTCGCGATGCTGACTACGAGGAAAACCTTTGCTTTACTTAGAATGCAGAGATGATAAGAGGTAAGGTGAAGTATGAACGAAAGTTCTGTTTTGATGATAGTGGAAAAATATTTAGACACGTTATCAGAGAAAGGAAAGGAAGTTTTATGAAAGGGAGGAAGAGAGGGAGAACATGTGATTGAGGATAAGCTTGATACACCGCAGAATGTAATCGGTGATAGCAATGGGTAAATAGAGGAACAAAGACACTTAGCCAATTCGTTCTGAATTGAAAATCGGGAAGGACGCTTTGTCGCAATTGAAAACTTG
The DNA here is from genome assembly GCA_017312705.2 of Penaeus japonicus. Lineage (NCBI taxonomy): Eukaryota > Metazoa > Arthropoda > Malacostraca > Decapoda > Penaeidae > Penaeus > Penaeus japonicus. The sequence continues at coordinate 308,319 of BOPN01000378.1, forward strand.
AAAACAAAAAGAAAGAAGGGGAGGTAGAATGCTTCACTGTATCTCATGGCAGCAGAACCAGCAGAGCGTTGCTGTAACACTAATCTTATTAAGAAGGATCGTCGATAATTTACTTCAAAGTGGATAGGGTCGTCATCGCCCTCATGTTGCACGCAGCGGGAAAATGTAGTTGAAGCCTTGAAATGTGCTGAAGCAGCGGATGATACGCGCCCGACGAGAGCTTGTAACCAATTTGGGAAAGGTAATGGTAAAATAAATTGAATTGAAAGAATGTTTGAAGTGTTATATTCAAGAACAATAATAGTCTTTTTTGAGTGACACGCAATAGCATTAAATTCATTCCACAGATGTGCTTATATAGTGCTAGACACTACAATATTTTTCTCATATACCGAAAAACTTGTAGGATTTGTCGATATTCCATTCACTTTTTTCAGTGCAATTTGTATAAGACAATCAACAGTCCTTTCTATCATATTTGAGGAAAATCCAATATATTTGTTTTCCAAATGTATTCTATTTTCTCACATTTCAAGGCACATTATCTTTCTTTCACATCGCGTTTTCTTTTTTCTCTGAATCCTCCTCCGTTCTTATCACCCTTCTCATACTAAATATTTTCTCTGCACTTTTCCTAAACATTGTTCTACCACTTTCCTTCTTTCGTTCAAACTCTCCCATCATATCCAAGTATTCCCTCGTGAACATCACCCACATCACGCCGGGTGGTCCCGTTTTCCTCTCCTGCACATCTGCCATCATCATCAATCTTATCAAGATGGCGATAGTATTTAAGTGTAGGAATTGTTAAGGAACTTAAGGAGGAGAGGAAGAGAGAGAGAGAAAGAAAGAGAAGAGAAGAGAGAAAAGAGGGGGAAGGAGAAAGTTTTGCTTAGAATTTCAAGAAACCTCGCTCTATGGTTCATGAACCAAGCAAAGTTCATCCACGTTCTATGTCCTGTTTAACCCAGTGATGCTTCAAGTCAATGATCTATATATATATTTTTTTTTCACTCTTTACGTCATGCGAGTCTCCCCTCTCCTCCCCAGTGCCTGGTTACGGTGTATATCACTTCTTTGGGATATATTTTATCTGAATGCTTACTCTTATTATCGAATCATGAAGCTCCCCCCGTCATTCTGATGCAACCACTAGCTGCCCTTAGCTGATTTTCCTCTCCTACTCTAAGGAAACTCCCTCTTTTGCTCCATCGCCCCATTTTTAGCATTGGCTGTAGGACATTCCATTGCGCGTTGCGTAAGTAATGAACAGTTCAGAATCACGACGTTTTAGGTGGCAGTTATTTGATGTTAAAGGATGGACAGCGAAATATGACGCTTCAACTGCCGGTTGCTGTACGTAGCGAGGCAGAATTCTGTTTGTTCAAATTTAATCAAACCTGCATTCTACTTCTCCATCTCAAATTAATAACACATGCTGTGTGTTTGCAGAACAGAATTGTAGCACCTCAACAGAGGAATTGGTTAGATGGGACTCTTTAGCTGTTCCTTTATGTCATCACGATTACCATGATTAGGTAGTTCTATGTATCGCCATGCAACTGGATCATCACTAGCAGTGCCTTTTCTGTCGAGTTCGAGGTTGTCTCAGTGTCACCAAAGCCACAGCGAAGTCGTACTTATTCACTAACCCATTAGCCTCCCTTTACAGCCCCTAACACGGTAAATCATATTTTCTTTGGGTGCTATTATGGTAACTTTGTCCAGCGGCCGCGCCTCAGTTCACTGCCTTTCGCACTCTCTTCCTTTAATGGAGAATGTTGATCCTGGAATCTCACTCATGGCCGGTTATGGACGTTTTTCCTCCTTGGCTTATTTTTCGGCTTCTTTGGGGTAATGCATGGAACTACGTGAAACATTAGGCTCAGAAAATATACCTTTCATCGGAAGAGCATGTTTTTGGAAAATGTTTAGTCGTGTAGAACAAGAAAATGGAAGAGGAAAGGGAGGTATGTTGTGTGTTGTATCGGTTTTGAAAAAATGATGAGATTGTTATGGTACCGATTTGAGGGTATTTCAAGTAAGGTCTAGTAGCCAACTCATTATTATTAGAAGTTATAGACATTTAAACCAAACTAGGTTTTATTTCCATTATTTTTACGCTTACTTGTGGGTGACTGAGTGCTTGGCCTGTGACGGGGATCCAGCTAGTGTCTGCGTCGATGCAGGCTTGCGTGCGCCCCGTCCCCCTCCATTCACACCCCATATTTGATCACATGCCGTTTCTTTCGTACCCAGAAATATCCCCCTCGCCCTTATCGGCTGACATACGCCCCTCCATTCAGACTCTTCCTCATCCCAGATTCGCTTTCTCACCTCCCGTTCCTGAGACGGCTTATCAACCCCAAGGGATCCCCTTGCCTCTCGACCCTCTCCGGCGCCATTCCTCAGCCCTCACTTCCCCTCCGCCCCTTCCTCTCGCTTCCCCTTCGCCCCTTCCTCTCGCTTCCCCTTCGCCCCTTCCTCTCGCTTCCCCTTCGCCCCTTCCTCTCGAGCTCTCTTCTTCGCCCCTTCCTCTCGCTTCCCCTTCGCCCCTTCCTCTCGCTTCCCCTCCGCCCCTTCCTCTCGCTTCCCCTTCGCCCCTTCCTCTCGCTTCCCCTTCGCCCCTTCCTCTCGCTTCCC
>BOPN01000378.1:328461-333461 GCA_017312705.2 Penaeus japonicus
GATGTGCATCGCATCGTTTACGGTGCTTCATGGACCACAGCAAATGCTGCATGACAACAAATCGAATCTCACTCAGCCCGACCAATTTCCAGCGGGAGCAACAAAAGCCAGCCAGGGATTAAAGGATGACGACCCCCTCCGGCCGCGGGGCTCGCTGGGGAGTGGGCCGCTCGCTCAGCCGTGGCGCAGAAGGCGAAACGTGGCTGACTTTCATACCTGTATTATCTCCGGGAAGAAGTTCAAAGTGAGTGTTGGCGCAGATACCATGAAGGAACTGTGCCTGCTGCGCGGGAACGGCGACGCTCTGTTGTAATAGAACCCGTTTTATTACCATTACAGCTTGTTACGAAACAGTGAAAGAAAGAGAGAGATGGTGGGGAGGTAATAAAGAAAGAAAGGAAGAGATAGAGAGAGTGCCCGAAGATGTAGTCTAAAATTATGAATGCATGTATATCGACAACGAAGGCTGTGATGCGCTGCTGAGAAGAGCCAGCGTCATTATAACCTGATTATTTTGTTTGCAAGTTTTTGTCGGCGCGCTTTCCCTCGTTTCTTCCTCTTTCTCCCTGCTCCAATCCCTATTTTCCAGCTTAGTTATAATTTCATTTGATTTTTGCTTCTGCAGTTTGCAACAGCACTCGTCATTCGGATTTCTGCCGCTTTACGTTTTCTGTATTTTGCAAGCATTACTTTTCACGCCTCGTAATTATATTTTGTTTTTCGACTGCCTGACATGACGCTTGTAAGTGTGTACGAGGTGATACGGGAAGGTTTTATCCGACGGATGAGGCTTGCATTCGCCGTTCAATAGCCAGCATCTGAGGGCTTACCGATGGATATTTCAGTGTAAGATCTGACTTCTCTTCGGAATAGAAAGATGCGTTCGATCTAAAGTCTTAGGCGGCATTGCTTTCTTGCTGTTTCTCTTACTGCCGCCATGTTTTGTTCCTTTAGTTTTGGTTACAGGGAGAAATATGATATCATCCAAGATTTTTGTTTACATATTTGACAGTTTCTATGTATATTATGTGGCCTATTGCTATATTGTTGTATTTTATAATCACAACCTCACGCCATCGAGCATTATAACACATCCGTACCCAACACAGTAAGCAAATGCTATAAGGTAAACAGTATAAACCTTGATATCATTCAGTAACAGAGTGATGATTCGATATGATAATATGTAAAGCATATGTGAATCCGTGCAGTGTAATGGAAAATCCCTTTTTTTCAATGAAGTTTTACGACAGCGAATTATGAGGAATGTGTAGCGGTAACGAGACAGAGAAACCAAGGCCGGGGAATATGCGGATATAACACACAGATCTCATTCTCGTGCAAATGTTTGTTAGTGTGTGTCTGAGAGAGAGAGAGAGAGAGAGCGAGAGAGAGAGAATGAGAGAGAGAGAGAGAGAGAGAGAGAAGGAAAAGAAAATATATCAAACTTTATTTCCGCTTCTGTTTGCTTTGTCAGTATTTACCTAGCTATTAGGATATGTTTTCCGGACATCGATAAGTTTATACGTCTTGATTAGATAGATATGTAGTATTTACATTAGCTTCCATGTTACGAAAGGTTGCGTAAGGTAAATATCACAAGCTTAATGGGCAAGAGTAAGTTATCAATTTCACAGTGGTCATGCAAGTGAAAAGAGAATTATAAAACTAGAAACCATGCTTTCCTCCGCGCTTTTTCACTACGGGTTATTCTTTGGATATCTACAAAACCTTTGTTCAAGCTAATCTAATCTAAACAATTCTATAATGAAACTAAATTACAGGACTATGAAGCTAAGTGTTTGAACAGCCTGGCATAAAACGTAACAGTTAATTTAGCCTTTGCATAGCCGCCGGTCCTAATTTTTCACTGGGTATCATTAAGTTTTCCGTTCCATTAGTAGTAGGTTCTTGGGGTGATTCATAGCTTTGCAACGCAAGACTGATATTTATAGACATTTTTGGTAACAATCACGAGGTTTTTCTCTAAACAGGAAGTGAATCCAATTCCCACTTGGAAAATAATCATGCCGAATGGCTACAGATATTTAGCCTGAAAGAGCGCCGTGAACAGTAGTTTTTGTTTATCCTTTTTGGTGGACTATTTGGTTGAGTTGGTCCTTTCAAGGTGGAGTGTTAAGTTATCGGAGTAGATTTTCTCAATGAAAGCTTTCATTTCATCAGTCTTACTTTCCGGTATCACTGTGGCTGTTTTGGGGTAAATGTAGCCTTTTTTTTGGTTCCCAAACAGCCCACGGGCATCTAATGTAATTTCACTTTGAAGGTAAACGAGTAGAAATTTTGCCTTCTCACTTTCGCGGTATCGCTTCGAGGAATTCGCTTGTATCTTTCCAAATTTATCTTTTCTTTTTTTCTTTTTTCTTTATGAATATACTTTTTAAAAGTAGTTCTAAATTTGTTTCCCATGTTTGGTTAAGCATAATAATTGTGCGCAATGGAGTATGTTGGGTATATTTGCACAGTATACAGTGTGATTATTTATTCATTTGTGTAACCTCCTTTGACTTATCATATTTCTCAGTATTGTTTATAATAGTTGGCAAATATGTTCATATTATATACAACGGGGAATGATATGATTTGTATGTTTAGATAAATAATCTCGGCAGCATTATACACACGTTATATTTGAAATGAACGTTCTACCAACACATGCACAGACGAACACTACTCGTCAGTTTACACAATGTTACTAGCTCGGGGGCTCAGCGCGGCGGTTTAATCAGGCCAAGTATTGTTGATGTGAAATGCCCATGCATTCATAATTTCCACGCGAATGTTTCTGGCTTTTAGAGGAGACAGATCTTCGCTCCAGGTAACGGGTGAGCCATCAGTGTGCAGAGCAGGATCCCCATGGCTTGCTGCGGGCCGGCCGGGCCGCTTGTTGAAACAAAGGTCGTTCGAAATGCGCTTCAAAATGGGACCTTTTGTGAATGCGCTCAACTTTTTAATTAGGTCTGTATACATACATACGTATATACATATACACGTCCATAGATATAGATAGATAGATAAGATAAGATAAGAAAATATAAGATAAGATAAAGATATATGCGTACGTACGTAAATACATACATACATACATACATACATGCACACACACATATACATACATACATACATACATACAGTAAAAATTCCACGCGGGAATCGGATTCTAATAATAAACAGGAGGACCAGGTTGGTAGGAAACCACATCATGCGGACGTTCATTTATTAAGCTTTCGGACATCAACAGCTGCGTCCATCATCAGAATTTACACATGCAAAGAAATCACAACTTGAACAAATATGTATATTAATATTGAAAATACAGTGCAATTAATTGAAAAACACATCTACAACAAGATTACATGTAAAAATTAAAAGAAGTTAGAAAAAGAACATAAGCAAGGAGCTAGGCTAACGTGTATTCTCCATGGGTGTTGCGTGGAGTGTTGTGTTGACGTGGCAGCAGTCAACGGTAGTTTGAATGTTCGGATGTAGGTGGCTGTGAGTGCGAGGGTAGGAGGAAGGGGTACCATGGGCAAAATTTATTTCATGTACCCTTTTTACTCTGAGACGACAAACACACACACACACACACACATGCGTATGTATGTCTGTCTGTGTGTGTTTGTCCATTATATATGCATAGTCATATTATTTTGTTTTACAGTTCTTTTGATGTTTGGCAGGCATTCATTATATTTTTTAGGCCGACAAAAGGAAAAGTATTGTAACCCATTAAATATTATTCATTTATATATTTAGAGTCTAAAAAATAGCACAAGTAATATTCAAAATTGGTGTTGGAAAAAAATAGAAATGGAAATTTGCATTTCAGTGCTTACGTGTAACATATTCCAGCCCAAGGGATTGTTTGGCTGCGACGGGCTGGTGCGCGTGAACATCAGCTAATAAAGGGATATGAGTCTACGGAATTTCCCCCGCGCTTCAATTACCGGAGGATGGCGAACCTCTCTCGGGCTTTCAGCTTACGGCAGAAAGATAGTTTTCAAAGGTATTCTCTCAAAAGGAAATACTTTTCTGTATTATTGTATGACAAGATTTTTGAAAAGCTTTCGGGTGTAAGGTCCGTTTGTATGAATTAACCACTTATACTGCACTTGTGTGTAAACGCGTAATGTCTAAACGATCTAATTTGAAAGTATGATGGAATTTCCAAAAAATTGAACAAAGCAACATTTATATCGTAATTGTAAACAAGATCACTAAGTGTTCAAGAGCTTTTGAAATGAACAATTTATCATTAATATGTAAAAATATATTTTGTATCAGTCATGTTAAACCAGAATCGCATTTATTCTTTTGAAAATGGTATCAATAGTTGCAGAAAAAATAAACATTGAATAGAATAAATAGGATTCTTCTAGCAGCGTGACACCGGCCCAGGCGTGTTTGTTTTGGCCCGCGCTGCCATCAGAGGCTGGGGGGCCCTCGCAGGAATGGTCAACAGGTAATTGATAAGCTGCTAAACGAGAGCAGGAACTTCGACTGTAATTGTTAGGATTGTTTACTTCCAGGTCGCGTATATACCAGCCCGACCAATATGTTTCCTCGGCAAAAAAGGAAAATATTGCGTCCGCCTGTCGAAGGCGGGGGCTGCGTGGAAAACATATGTTTTGAGGATATATGTGATTAGGAGCAGCACTTTGGTTATCGAGCCTGGAACCGCGCTGTAGATTTATAGGCTGCACACTGGGTGGGGGAAAGAGAGGGAGGGGGAGTTTCTGCTTAGCATTTCAAGGCATTCAAATCCTGTGATACATGAAGTAAAGTGCTACATTTTTAAGCGATATGTCCAGTTCAGTTACAGACCATATGGCTGGACCTTTATTCCTCCAACTATTTAGCAGTTTCTGTATCAGAATATGTCTCTATTTTTTCTATTTCTTCTCTGTCTGTTTTCATTCAACTTGGCCTGGAAAAAATAATGCCGATTTGATGAAAATACACACCGGCCACCGGATAAATGA
>BOPN01000378.1:338461-340961 GCA_017312705.2 Penaeus japonicus
CACATTCAAAGAATAGCAAAGGTTTCATCGCTGGAATGCATTCACACAACGACTAGCCTCAACAGTAAGCGCTGCCTAATAGCAAAGACATTGCTCCCGTTCCTGTCCGCTGTAGTATCACAGACATTAGGCGTCGGGAACCTCCCTTCCGCCCCGCTGGTAAATTTGTCAACCATTTTCCTTCTGCCTAAAGGTCTATCGTCCTTAACTTTGCTTGCCGTACTCGATGAGCGCCAGCTTGCCTCCATTAAAGCAACAACTGAGGCGCCCCGTGGGACTGCTTGCGACTCTTCCTTTGCGGCTATTTATTACAGACTGCCTAAATAGATCTCGCATCCAGAGGATAGTCTCAGCGCAGGTTGCGTTCAAGAGCTCTGCTGGAATAACCGTTGCTCTAGTCCGGGTCCGTGGCACAGGGTCCTTCGCCCTGGATCCTCCGCTCAGGGTCCTTCGCCCTGGATCCTCCGCTCAGGGTCCTTCGCCCTGGATCCTCCGCTCAGGGTCCTTCGCCCTGGATCCTCCGCTCAGGGTCCTTCGCCCTGGATCCTCCGCTCAGGGTCCTTCGCCCTGGATCCTCCGCTCAGGGTCCTTCGCCCTGGATCCTCCGCTCAGGGTCCTTCGCCCTGGATCCTCCGCTCAGGGTCCTTCGCCCTGGATCTTCCGCCCAGGGTCCTTCGCCCTGGAGCTTCCGCTTAGGGTCCTTCGCCCTGGATCCTCCGCTCAGGGTCCTTCGCCCTGGATCTTCCGCCCAGGGTCCTTCGCCCTGGAGCTTCCGCTTAGGGTCCTTCGCCCTGGATCCTCTGCTCAGGGTCCTTCGCCCTGGATCTTCCGCTCAGGGTCCTTCGCCCTGGATCCTCCGCTCAGGGTCCTTCGCCCTGGATCTTCCGCCCAGGGTCCTTCGCCCTGGATCCTCCGCCTAAGGTCCTTGGCCGGAGCCCCAATCCGAGTGCAGCTTTGAATCCGGTGACTTACTTGGAATCTGTTATGAAGGACACAGTGTTAAAACGGGGCGTTTGCAATATTGGCCATAGAATCCAGTGTTGGCCCTAAATGGTATTCAAAACGAGTGAAAAACATAAGGTACACACACTCTCCCTTGCTCTCTCTCTCTCTCTCTCTCTCTCTCTCTCTCTCTCTCTCTCTCTCTCTCTCTCTCTTGCTCGCTCTTTCTTTCTATGTGTATATCATATGTATGATTTACATACGTACACGCACATTCGTACATGCATCCGTGTGTTTACAGCATTTATGCTCAGATGATAAACACGCGGTCACACTAAGTGTACACTGAGTACTGGAGGCCGCACTGAGAATCGTCAGAGCGAACCCGTGCAACAAAGGTGACGGATCTGAGCGTTACGCTTATGGAACGTTTTGACGTTTTTGTTAAGCAAAATGTGACACGGCTTTGCCACATTGTTTGCTCTCCTTGTTAAAGGTGAGCGACCATAGCTGCCGACAAGGACCGTTTTGTCTCTATCGTCAGCCAGTGTGCGGGGCTTCGCTGTCACGGCCGTGACGTTCGTGCCATGACCCTTTTGTCCCTCCAGCCATTTCGCGGACTCTCTTTTCTTTCCGCTTCGTTCCGTCTTTCCTCCATTATTCGCCAAGTTTCTCATTGTTATGTGCGTGTTTGTGTGCATTTCTCATGCTCTGCAAATCCTTTTCCCTCGTTTCTTTCCTCCTCAATCTCCCTTTCTTTGCCATTCCCTTTCTTACACCAACAATTTCCTTATTTTCTCCCTGAATTTTTAGTTTCCACTTCATCCTTTATTGCATCCTTTCTCTTTCTCCTTTTCTTCTCCCCTCACCCTTTGTATCTTCTTTCCTTTCTACCATAACTCGGCACCTTCGTACTAAGATTATTGATACGGATTCTAAGCGTATTTGGAAAGCATGGCGGGATCGAGCTAAAGTATATTCATGTACTCAGGCCGCTTTATATAAGAGCGCTGTTGTGTATAAATGCGTTCTGATACTTTATCCTTCTCTTTTTTCCGTCCTTGAAACTGGTTTTATCTGTGCTATATTTATAGCATATCACAGTAACCGGTATATGAAGCGTTAATGCATTTTTGAACAAGCAATTTTAATCATTATTTTAATAAATGGACGTTGCATATGTGTTATCTCTACTTCTTTCAGAAGAAAATCGGAAAGTACTCACTCATTTTTAGAGCAGGAGGGACACAATGCTCCGTGGAACTTTTCTGTTGCAAGGCCGAATCACACTGCCTTTACCAAAGGTTTCCGAAGTGAGTTTCGCAGAGACTTGCAAGTTGCTCTCGAGGGCAGCACAGGTCGCATGTGCGTCCGACTCGAGAACCGCACCAGTGCGACAAGTTGAAATGCATCGCCGCGGTCGACAGGAAGCTGATAAGTCGTGAATGCGAATGTAAGCTACATAAGATTTGTCTATATATCTTTGAGCATATTTTTCTTGTAATTATGTTTTTATGTATGTATGCATGTACAACACCGCTAGACGTAAATGAGTTAC
>BOPN01000378.1:355961-358461 GCA_017312705.2 Penaeus japonicus
CTAGTTGATTAATCACTCCCGCTTGATACTGTTTTACCTTCTAATTCAATCAGTGGGAGAAGGTTTCAAGTCTGACACTTCACTGAAATTAACTTGCCATTTTAACAGATGATTGTGAAGTCTAAAGTTGACTGAAATTCATTTTCAGATTTTATATTGACAAAGAATAAAATCGATGATCACAATTTATGTTATGAAAGTGTTATATTCTTTCATTCGATTTCCGCGAAACTTATTTTGATGTCGGGTTTATGTCTATCATATAATGTGAATATTCTGTATGTTGCAATGTAGAGCAGAAAATGGAATCAGCTTCCTTGGCGGTCATTCGTATCAATTAACACAAATCCCTCTCGCATGAAAAAGCGCTCGCTCCTAAACGCGTAATGATTGGGATCAAGTCTCCCTTCGCTCAGCCTCCGAAAGAAGTTTCGAAACTGTTCTAATTTGGTGTTGGCTATCGGTAGTGGGCGGGCGGGCGGGCGGGAGCCTCGTGCTCACCGTTGCGCCATTTCGCATAATGAAGGAAGGTGATGAATAAAAGGTGCCAGAAATGCCTGTCAGAATGGGAAAATACCTACTGGATTTCGCATCATGTTTGCTTCTCCATGATGAAGGGAAAACGAAATGTCATTCACGTCTTTGCCTGCATATTGTGTATGCAATTAATGAATTGGTGATCATGTGTCTTACTTATTTTTGCAGTGATAGCAATAGTCTACGTTTTAAACACATGCTCATGCTTATACAAAAGCAACGCAACGTAGACATATGGAAGTAAGCAAGACTAAGACTAAGAAGTTTTTCATTTACTTAATTTTATCTCTTTTCCTGAAGCATATGAATTGTCCATAAGTTACAGAATAATTCTGAGGCGAAAGGCGCTGAGATGCGAGGCAAGTGTAGATTTCGTGTGTTAGTACGAAGCGGACTCCGAAAACACTTGACTAACTCTAGTGCCGTGATGAATGCAGAGTCAGCGTAGAAATGCTAACATCTGGACAGTTACGTTGTGAAGCAGGTGATGAAAAAGTGTAGGATGGATATAATGATAATACAAAGGCGGAGGAAGACGATTCGCGAGGGACACTGGAGAGAGACGAACCAAGGGCTGGGGAATGGAAAGACAGGATCACGCAGGAGAGCAACAGCGAGGCTCACCCGAGGAATGAAAACATAGGATTCGGCCGCAGGAGGTAAACATGCGTAACTCGATCGACTTCATGGCTCGAGGCAAAGGGAACGAACACGAATGGAAATTGTTAGGGAACAGGAAGTAAACTCGCCTCAAAAATACCAATGGACAGACAGACTAGTGGATGAATGGAGCTCAGGAAGAGCAGATTATTATTTGTTCGTATTTCATCTTTTTTAGTGACAGATATGGTTGATTCTGAAATGCGAAAATGCACAGGCCAGATGAGAAAAAGTCGGACAATAAAAGAATAAAAATGCAACTGTGCATTGAGAACAAAGTCGTCCTGCAAGCTGAAACACACGTTTATGGTATAATCTAGAAAAAAAAACCGTTACAATATGACCAAGGGTAAGACGGGAAGAGAAGACGAGTAAGGCTGTCTTTCTGTAAGGCTCGCGAAAACGATAACCATAACGGTGATCGAATCAGCCAAATTAACTCCGACAGTTGCAATAGCGGTAATTAAGATCATCTCTTTGCCGGAGCTGCTGCGAATTCCAGGGATCAATCAGAAGGTCGCTCACGTAGGCCGGTCTGATTGCTCTCCAGGAATTAGTTATCTAACAACATTATCTGCTCAGTATTAACCCAACGCAAACATCCTGCCTCCGCACTCGCCTTGTTTGTTCTCCTGAAAATCTTCTCATGGAGGTCGGCGTCTGGGAGGCGGAATGCTTTACTTGATTCACGAAATCGGCGCATGGCACTCGCGCATAATTGCGGCGGTAATCTGGGCTGCGTCAGGCTGCATTTGTGGCCAAGGAAGGATGAGCCGGAGAAGCCGCCAGAGCCCCGGCGCGCCGACGCGGACGGGCTGGGAAAAGCCTCACCTGGCTCGATTCAATTTTGTACAAGCAAGTCATGGGGAAGGTTCGCTAATTAGGGTAGGTGATTAGGGAGCAGACGGTGAGATTGTAGAGGAGTGTGACCAGGTGAAGCTCTTGTGGATCGGGTGAGTGGATGGCTGCCGTGAAGGTGGAGGATGAGTCAGCCTTCAAAACGGTCAATATAAATCGGGCCAAACATTCCTCAAAGAGGAGGCTGCTTCCTTCCCGAGTGCTCTTTTTAGGATGATTCCATTTTTGTAACAATTGGATTCGTTTATATGAGAAGGGGCAAGGCCTTTCATTGCTTCGCATTAAGGTTTTATTATTGTCATTATTTCTTCTTCCACTTTTCTTTATTCTTCATCCTTTTTATCCATCCCTCCCTCAATACCCATGCCTAAGTCACCATTTTTTACTTTTCTATAAAATGCATATTACATAATAATATATGTTGCATTCACTCACTGAGTTGCGT
>BOPN01000378.1:368461-370961 GCA_017312705.2 Penaeus japonicus
CACGAGTGGCTCCGTCCCTCGGAGGCGGCCGTCGCGGGGGCGGGGGCTTTGGAAACCTTTGATGACAGTGGGACGGAGACATCGGTGACTTGTACCCAGAGATTATGATACATGTCGCTCCCAGATCTTCGTAATGGTGATAGTAATCTCGCGCGGATTGCGACCGGAGATAACAGTATTTCGCGGCATATCCTTTGGTCCTTTCGCAGCGGAGCCCAGCGCTTCAACATTTCATGTTGGGAGGCTCGCACCAACCGACCGTCGCTGAGGTCAGCTTTATCGCTCTCTCGATTACGGTAGAATTCAAATGCTCATTTTTTCAGATTTAGGGACCAAGTGTTCTTCACAAACTCTGTGATGTGCCCGCGAAAATATTGGCTGAGGTTGCACAAACTGCCTCTATTAGTTGTGCAAGCTGCGCTATCGTGTTACTCACATATATGTGTGTGTGTGTGTGTGTGTGTTTGTCTGCCTGCACTCAAAAAAAACACACACACACACCACTACACACCCCACAAATCGAATGTGTGGATTTAACAACAATCATCAAATGTGATGGGGAAAATGAATCATATTCGTATCGTTGAATGTCCATATCCATGATGTTTTCATAAAGAAACCTTGATTAATCCCTTCATTTGTTCATAATTTATTCACATGTATGCATTCACTTCAGTGTTGGTATTAATGGATAAAGACGCGAAAAACTAACCTTACAGCTTGGCGTATTTTAATAATGACGTAACTCCGTAACTTCTTTCTACTGGAAACGTAAAATTAGCGGGACATATTATTCTGAAAATAATTTAAAAATGAGTAAAGGAGTGATGCTAGCACTGCGTTGACGAACCTCTGACTGAAAAATATCGGCTCTGCGCATGCGCCGACCTCGCCCGCGGAAATAAAAAACGTCGCTAATGGCCAATAATGTCACGTGATAATAATAGCACCAATAGGGAAACAATTGATCTAACCGACGACTTTATCGACCAATCACACACGATTGAATGTTGAGTCATATGTCCTCGTTCGAATTTCAAATTCAGTATCGAGATGTCTACCCAGTGTACAGGTTGTAAATACATGCCGTGGGGCTTATTAAGTTATTTTATAAAGATGACAGTTCAACACTTAAACTCTTACTTGACCACGACCCGGCCCCTCGCACGCCTCCAATTAAGGTAAGAAATCCGTACATCCGTATTAAGAATTTACCTGTTAAGTAGTGGCCTAAAAAGGTTGGTCCAGGGTGGGGGGAGGCCCTCCTTGGCTTGAAAAAAAAAACAAGTTAGGTCCATCGGTTAGGTTTTGCTGCGTACGAATATGTCGAAAACTGTGTTCGTATCTGCCACGAAATGGCTTGAAAAGGGGGGAAGGAGTGCAGGGCTAACCTAAAACCTAGGCCAGCTTAGGTTAGGTCTATGATTTAGGTTTTGATACCGAGTAATTTGTTTAAATCTCCCGCCAGAAATCTTTCAGAGCCGTGTTGACGCTGGCGCGTTATGGGTGGGGAGGGGGGGGTGAAACTGTGAAACGAAATAAATATCGAAACGAAAATTACCGGAAAATATCGTCTTATTCCCAAAAGGTTGGTTGCATCTTTATCCAAATTTACCGAATTGACTTGTGATGAGCTCATTTCCTTTGGAAACCATGGAAGCATGTAAATAAGGTGAATAAGTGATTGCCAACCCGTGGCATGTATATGTGCCACATTCGCTATGAAGGAAATTTAAGTTCATTTGCCCTCTTTTGGCAATGTCTTTCCTCGAGATATTCCCGGTCCTTGTACGGCCCCGCCCTCTTGGCACCACAGGGGCCAAACTACGCAAAAGTGGCCTGTGTGTTTATCTCTAAGAGCGCCCCAGGCACACCCAATGTGTATTGGTATGTATGTGTGGATGTATGTATAAAACATGAAATCATTCACGCCAACGGAAAAAGTTGGTGAAGAACCTAGTTATTGCCATAACTTATCGAGCACGGAATAGGATATGTATACATTTATGGCCCGAATAGTGTTTTGAGAGATTATTCATTTAGATAAAGATATTGAGCGAGCATTTTTGTCCTTCCCGGGGTAACTGTTTACTGTCCATCCATATTCTTGATGTAGATAATCTCATCAATGTTTGCCGGGGTGAGTTCCAGCACATACGGTGACAGGAAGAGGATTTTCTCACACAAATTAAGTAGTCCCTCATTGCAGCGTCACTATGGTTTTGGTTTAAATAACAAGAATGGAGAATTAGCTGATTAGACTCATTATGATGGCTCTATCGAAATGAAATTTAATGACGATGAAAAATAACATAGCTTACCTTACCGTCCTGTATTCTCATTTTCTGTACTCATGGCAGTGGAATAGCTGAGAAAACGAGCGATATTTTTGGCATAACTAAGATAAATAGGGCCATTGGGTAACGACTGCCATGTTGATTGCTTATCAGATTTCTTGTGTATGTGTATGCATCTATGTATGTATCGAAATATGGGAACA
>BOPN01000378.1:398461-405961 GCA_017312705.2 Penaeus japonicus
TCTTCTCCTGCCTCTCTCTTCCCTCTTCTCCTGCCTCTCTCCTCCCTCTCTACCCTCTCCTCCTGCCTCTCTCCTCCCTCTCCTCCTGCCTCTCTCCTCCCTCTCCTCCTGCCTCTCTCCTCCCTCTCCTCCTGCCTCTCTCCTCCCTCTCCTCCTGCCTCTCTCCTCCCTCTCCTCCTGCCTCTCTCCTCCCTCTCCTCCCTCTCCTTCCTCTTCTCCTGCCTCTCTCTTCCCTCTTCTCCTGCCTCTCTCCTCCCTCTCTTCCCTCTCCTCCTGCCTCTCTCCTCCCTCTCCTCCTGCCTCTCTCCTCCCTCTCCTCCCTCTCCTTCCTCTCCTTCCTCTTCTCCTGCCTCTCTCTTCCCTCTCCTCCTGCCTCTCTCCTCCCTCTCCTCCCTCTCCTCCTGCCTCTCTCCTCCCTCTCCTCCTGCCTCTCTCCTCCCTCTCCTCCTGCCCCTCTCCTCCCTCTCCTCCTCCCTCTCTCCTCCCTCTCCTCCTGCCTCTCTCCTCCCTCTCCTCCCGCCTCTCTCCTCCTCCTCCCTCCTTCCTCTCCTTCCTCCCCCGCCTCTCTCTTCCTCTCCTCCTGCCTCTCCCTCCCTCTCCTCCCTCTCCTTCTGCCTCTCCTCCCTCTCCTCCTGCCTCTCTCCTCCCTCTCCTCATGCCTCTCTCCTCCCTCTCCTCCTGCCTCTCTCCTCCCTCTCCTCCTGCCTCTCTCCTCCCTCTCCTCCTGCCTCTCTCCTCCCTCTCCTCCTGCCTCTCTCCTCCCTCTCCTCCTGCCTCTCTCCTCCCTCTCCTCTCTCTCCTCTCTCTCCTCTCTCTCCTCCCTCTCCTCCCTCTCCTCCCTCTCCTCCCTCTCCTCCCTCTCCTCCCTCTCCTCCCTCTCCTCCCTCTCCTCCCTCTCCCCCCTCTCCTCCCTCTCCTCCCTCTCCTCCCTCTCCCCTCTCTCCTCCCTCTCCTCTCTCTCCTCCCTCTCCTCCCTCTCCTCCCTCTCCCCTCTCTCCTCCCTCTCCTCCCTCTCCTCCTGCCTCTCTCCTCCCTCTCCTCCTGCCTCTCTCCCTCCATCTCCTCCCTGCCTCTCCCCTCCCTCTCCCCCTGCCTCTTCTCCTCTCCCTCCTACCTCTCTCTCCTCCCTCTCCTCTCCCCCTCTCCTCCCTCTCCTGCCTCTCTCTCCTCCCTCTCCTCCTGCCCCTCTCTTCCTCTCCTCCCTCTCCTCCCTCTCCTCCTGCCTCTCTCCTCCCTCTCCTCCCGCTCCCTCTTCTCCCTCTCCCCTCCTGCCTCTCTCCTCCCCTCTCCTCCTGCCTCTCCTCCTCTCCTCCTGCCTCTCTTCTCCCTCTCCTCCTGCCTCTCTCCTCCCTCTCCCTCTCTTCTCCCTCCTCCCTCTCCTCCTGCCTCTCTCCTCCCTCTCCTCCTGCCTCTCTTCTCCCTCTCCTCCTGCCTCTCTCCTCCCTCTCCTCCTGCCTCTCTCCTCCCTCTCCTCCTGCCTCTCTCCTCCCTCTCCTCCTGCCTCTCTCCTCCCTCTCTCCTGCCTCTCTCCCTCCCTCCTCCCGCCTCTTCTCCTCTCCTCCTCCCTCTCCTCCCTCTCCTCCTGCCTCTCTCCTCCCTCTCCTCCTGCCTCTCTTCTCCCTCTCCTCCTGCCTCTCTCCTCCCTCTCCTCTCCCCCCTCTCCTCCCCGCCCCTCTCCCTCTCCTCCCGCCTCTCCTCCCTCTCCTGCCTCTCACCTCCCTCTCCTCCTGCCTCTCCTCCCTCCTCCTGCCTCTCTTTCTCCCTCCACCCTTCTCCTGCCTCTCTCCTCCCTCCTCCCTCTCCCCGCCTCTCTCCTCCCCTCTCCCTCCTGCCTCTCTCCTCCTCTCCTCCCGCCTCTCTTCTCCTCTCCTCTCCCCCTCTCCTCCCTCTCCTCCTGCCTCTCTCCTCCCTCTCCTCCCTCTCCTCCTGCCTCTCTCCTCCCTCTCCTCCTGCCTCTCTCCTCCCTCTCCTCCTGCCTCTCTCCTCCCTCTCCTCCTGCCTCTCTCCTCCCTCTCCTCCTGCCTCTCTCCTCCCTCTCCTCCTGCCTCTCTCCTCCCTCTCCCTCTCCTCCTCCCTCTCCTCCTCCCCCTCTCCTCCCTCTCCTCCTGCCTCTCTTCTCCCTCTCCTCCCTCTCCTCCTGCCCCTCTCCTCCCTCCTCCCCTCCCGCCTCTCCTCCCTCTCCTCCTGCCTCTCTCCTCCTTCTCCTCCTGTCTCTCTCCCCTCCCTCTCCTCCTGCCTCTCTCCTCCCTCTCCTCCTGCCTCTCTCCTCCCTCTCCTCCCTCTCCTTCCTCTTTCTCCCTCTGCCTCTCTTCCCTCTCCTCCTGCCTCTCTCCTCCCTCTCCTCCTGCCTCTCTCCTCCCTCTCCTCCTGCCTCTCTCCTCCCTCTCTTCCTGCCTCTCTCTTCCCTCTCTCCTCCCTCTCTTCCCTCTCCTGCCTCTCTCCTCCCTCTCCTCCTGCCTCTCTTCTCCCTCTCCTCCTGCCTCTCCTCCTTCCTCTTCTCCTGCCTCTCTCTTCCTCTTCTCCCCCGCCTCTCTCCCCCTCTTCCCTCTCCTGCCTCTCTCCTCCCTCTCCTCCTGCCTCTCTCCTCCCTCTCCCGCCCTCTCCCCTCCCTCTCCTCCCCGCCTCTCCCCTCCCTCCCCCTCCCCTCCTGCCTCTCTCCTCCCTCTCCTCCTGCCTCTCCCTCCCCTCTCCTCCTGCCCCTCTCCCTCCCTCTCCTCCCTCCTGCCTCCTCTCCTCCCTCTCCTCCCGCCTCTCCTCCCCTCTCCTGCCTCTCTCCTCCCTCTCCTCCTGCCTCTCTCCCTCCTCCTCCCTGCCTCTCTCCTCCCTCTCCTCCCGCCTCCTCTCCTCCCTCCTGCCTCTCTCCTCCCTCTCCTCCTGCCTCTCTCCTCCCTCTCCTCCCGCCTCTCTCCTCCCTCTCCTCCTGCCTCTCTTCTCCCTCTCCCCCCTCTCCCCCCTCTCCTCCCTCTCCTCCTGCCTCTCTTCTCCCTCTCCTCCTGCCTCTCTCCTCCCTCTCCTCCTGCCTCTCTTCTCCCTCTCCTCCTGCCCCTCTCTTCCCTCTCCTCCTGCCTCTCTTCTCCCTCTCCTCCCTCTCCTCCTGCCTCTCCTCCTGCCTCTCTCCTCCCTCTCCTCCTGCCTCTCTCCTCCCTCTCCTCCCGCCTCTCTCCTCCTCTCCCGCCTCTCTCCCTCCCTCTCCTCCTGCCTCTCTTCTCCTCTCCTCTCCCTCTCCTCCCCTCTCCCGCCTCCTCTCCTCCCACTCCTCCTGCCTCTCCTCCCTCTCCTCCTGCCTCTCCTCCCTCTCTCCTCCTGCCTCTCTCTTCTCCCTCTCCCTCTCCCCCTCCCTCTCCTCCTGCCTCCTCTTCTCCCTCTCCTCCCTCTCCTCCTGCCTCTCTCCTCCCTCTCCTCCCTCTCTCTCCTCCCTCTCCTCCTCCCTCTCCTCCCTCTCCTTCCTCTCCTCCCTCTCCTCCCTCTCCTCCCCCCTCCTCCCGCCCCCTCTTCCCCTCTCCTGCCTCTCTCCTCCCTCTCCTCCTGCCTCTCCTCCTGCCTCTCTTCCCTCTCCCTCCTTCCCCTCCCTCTCCTCCCTCTCCTCCCTCCCTCTCCTCCTCTCCTGCCTCTTCTCCTGCCTCTCTCCTCCCTCTCCTCCTGCCTCTCCCCTCCCTCTCCTCCTGCCTCTCTCCTCCCTCTCCTCCTGCCTCTCTCCTCCCTCTCCTCCTCCCTCTCTCCTCCCTCTCCTCCTGCCTCTCTTCTCCCTCTCCTCTTCCCCCTCTCCTCCCTCTCCTCCTGCCTCTCTCCTCCCTCTCCTCCCTCTCCTCCTGCCTCTCTTTCCCCCTCTCCTCCTGCCTCTCTCCTCCTCCTTTCTCCTCCCCGCCACTCTCCCTCTCCCTCCTGCCTCTCTCTCTCCTCCCTCTCCTCCCGCCACTCCTCCTCCCTCCTCCTGCCTCTCTCCTCCCTCCTCTCTCCTGCTGCCTCTCTCCCTCTCCTCCTGCCTCTCTTCTCCCTCTCCTCCTGCCTCTCTCCTCCCTCTCCTCCCTCTCCTCCCTCTCTTCCCTCTCCTCCTGCCTCTTCTTTCTTCCCTCTCCTCCCGCCTCCTCTCCTCCCTCTCCTCCTGCCTCTCTCTCCTCCCTCTCCCTCCCGCTCTCTTCTCCCTCTCAACCTGCCCTCTCTCCTCCCTCTCCTCCTGCCTCTCTCCTCCCTCTCCTCCTGCCTCTCTCCTCCCTCTCCTCCTCCCCCTCTCCTCCCTCTCCTCCTGCCTCTCTCCTCCCTCTCCTCCCCCCCCTCTCCTCCCTCTCCTCCTGCCTCTCTCCTCCCTCTCCTCCTGCCTCTCTCCTCCCTCTCCTCCTGCCTCTCTCCTCCCTCTCCTCCTGCCTCTCTCCTCCCTCTCCTCCTGCCTCTCTCCTCCCTCTCCTCCTGCCTCTCTCCTCCCTCTCCTCCTGCCTCTCTCCTCCCTCTCCTCCTGCCTCTCCTCCCGCCTCTCTTCCCTCTCCTCCCGCCTCTCCTCCCCCTCTCCTCCCGCCTCTCTCCTCCCTCTCCTCCTGCCTCTCTCCTCCCCTCTCTCCCCTCCTGCTTCTCTCCTCCCTCTCTCCTCCTCCTCCCTCTCCCTCTCCCTCTCCTCCCTGCCTCTCTCCTCCCTCCTTCCTGCCTCTCTCCCCTCCCTCTCCCTCCCGCCACTCGCCTCCCTCTCCTCCCGCCCTCTCCTCCCTCTCCTCCCGCCTCTCTCCTCCCTCCCCTCCTGCCTCTCTCCTCCCTCTCCTCCTGCCTCTCTCCTCCCTCTCCTCCTGCCTCTCTTCTCCCTCTCCTCCTTCTGCCTCCCTCCTCCCTCTCCTGCCTCTCTTCTCCCCTCTCCTCCTGCCTCCCCTCTTCCCTCTCCCTCCCGCCCCTCTCCCCTCCCTCTCCTCCCTCTCCCCTCCCCGCCTCTCTCTTCTCCCTCTCCCTCCCTTGCTCCCCCTCTCTTCTCCCTCTCCTGCCTCCTCTCCTCCCTCCTCCCCTCTCCTCCTGCCTCTCTTCTCCCTCTCCTCCTGCCCCTCTCTTCCCTCTCCTCCTGCCTCTCTCCTCCCTCTCCTCCCTATCTTCCTGCCTCTCTCCTCCCTCTCCCCTCCTGCCTCCCTCTTCTCCCTCCTGCCCCCTCTCCCCTCTCCTCCCGCCTCTCTCCCTCCCTCTCTCCTCCCTCTCCTCCTGCCTCTCTCCTCCCTCTCTCCTCCCTGCCTCTCTCCTCCCTCTCCTGCCTCTCTCCTCCCTCTCCTCCTGCCTCTCTCCTCCCTCTCCTCCCGCCTCTCTCCTCCCTCTCCTCCTGCCTCTCTCCTCCCTCTCCTCCTGCCTCTCTTCTCCCTCTCCTCCTGCCTCTCTCCTCCCTTTCCTACTGCCTCTTTCTTCCTCCTCCTACCCCTCCCCTCCCTCCCCTCCCTCTCCTCCTGCCCTCTTCTCCCTCTCCTCCTCCCTCTCCTCCTGCCTCTCTCCTCCCTCTCCTCCTCCCTGCCTCTCTTCTCCTCTCTCCTCCTCCCTCTCCTCCTGCCTCTCCCTCCCTCCTCCTGCCTCTCCTCCCCTCTCCTCCCTCTCCTCCCCTGCCTCCCTCTTCTCCCTCTCCTGCCTCTCTTCCCTCTCCTCCTGCCTCTCTCCCCTCCTCTCCTCCTGCCCTCCTCCCTCCCCTCTCCTCCTGCCTCTTCTCCCTCTCAACCTGCCTCTCCTCCCCTCTCCTCCTGCCTCTCCTCCCTCTCCCTGCTCTCCTCCCTCTCCTCCTGCCTCTCTCCTCCCTCTCCTCCTGCCTCTCTTCTCCCTCTCCTCTCCCCCCTCTCCTCCCTCTCCTCCTGCCCCTCTCCTCCCTCTCCTCCTGCCTCTCTCCTCCCTCTCCTCCCCCCCCTCTCCTCCCTCTCCTCCTGCCTCTCTCCTCCCTCTCCTCCTGCCTCTCTCCTCCCTCTCCTCCTGCCTCTCTCCTCCCTCTCCTCCTGCCTCTCTTCTCCCTCTCTCTCCTCCCGCCTCTCTCCTCCCTCCTCCTGCTCTGCCTCCTCTCCTCCCTCTCCTCCTGCCTCTCTCCTCCCTCTCCTCCTGCCTCTCTCCTCCCTCTCCTCCTGCCTCTCTCCTCCCTCTCCTCCTGCCTCTCTCCTCCCTCTCCTCCTGCCTCTCTCCTCCCTCTCCTCCTGCCTCTCTCCTCCCTCTCCTCCCTCTCCTTCCTCTTCTCCTGCTTCTCTCCTCCCTCCTCCCTCTCCTTCCTCTCCTCCTGCCTCCTTTCTCCCTCTCCCCCTCTCCTCCTGCCTCTCCTCCTGCCTCTCTTCTGCCTCTCTTCTCCCTCTCTCCCCCTCTCCTCCTGCCTCCTCCCTTCCCCCTCTTCTCCTGCCTCCTCTCCTCCCTCCTCCCGCCTCTCCTCCCTCTCCCTCCTGCCTCTCTTCCCTGTCCTCCCTCTCCTCCTGCCTCTCTCCTCCCTCTCCTCCCTCTCCTCCTGCCTCTCTCCTCCCTCTCCTCCTGCCTCTCTTCTCCCTCTCCTCCTGCCCCTCTCTTCCCTCTCCTCCTGCCTCTCTCCTCCCTCTCCTCCTGCCTCTCTTCTCCCTCTCCTCCTGCCCCTCTCTTCCCTCTCCTCCTGCCTCTCTTCTCCCTCTCCCCCCTCTCCTCCTGCCTCTCCCTTCCCTCTTCTCCTGCCTCTCTCCTCCCTCTCCCCCCTCCCCTCCTGCCCCTCTCCTCCCTCCTCTCCTGCCTCTCTCCTCCCTCTCCTCCTGCCCCTCTCCTCCCTCTCCTCCTGCCTCTCTCCTCCCTCTCCTCCTGCCTCTCTCCTCCCTCTCCTCCTGCCTCTCTCCTCCCTCTCCTCCTGCCTCTCTCCTCCCTCTCCTCCTGCCTCTCTTCTCCCTCTCCCCCCTCTCCTCCCTCTCCTCCTGCCTCTCCCTTCCCTCTTCTCCTGCCTCTCTCCTCCCTCTCCTCCTGCCTCTCCCTCTCCCCCCTCTCCTCCTGCCTCTCCCTTCCCTCTTCTCCTGCCTCTCTCCTCCCTCTCCTCCCTCTCCTCCTGCCTCCTCCCTCTCCTCCTGCCTCTCTCTTCCCTGTCCTCCCTCTCCTCCTGCCTCTCTTCTCCCTCTCCCCCCTCTCCTCCCTCTCCTCCTGCCTCTCTCCTCCCTCTCCTCCCGCCCTCTTCTCCTGTCTCTCTTCTCCCTCTCCCCCTCTCCCTCCCGCCTCTCCCTTCCTCTTCTCCCGCCTCCTCCTCCTCCCTCTCCTCCTGCCTCTCCCTCCCTCTCCTCCTGCCTCTCTCCTCCCTCTCCTCCTGCCTCTCTCCTCCCTCTCCTCCTGCCTCTCTCCTCCCTCTCTTCCTGCCTCTCTCTTCCCTCTCTCCTCCCTCTCTTCCCTCTCCTCCCTCTCCTCCTGCCTCTCTTCTCCCTCTCCCCTCTCTCCTCCCTCTCCTCCTGTCTCTCTCATCCTCCCCGCTTGCAGTTGATTTCTTCCTCCTGCTGCACACCCCTCACCCCCCACCCACCTCATCATACTCATTATCATTATCGCATTCATATTGTTGATATTGATTGTACTTAC
>BOPN01000378.1:410961-413446 GCA_017312705.2 Penaeus japonicus
GTTTTACTCCGGCCGTTCCCTCTTTTCGATGTGGGTTGCAGGATTTACGTCATCTAAGAAGATTTGCTATTTCCTTTTGCATTTTGTAAGTTGATGGGAAGGTGTGTCTGCACCTTCCTCACGGGGACTTTTTTTTATTTTCTCTCGGGGAAGGAAATTAGCCCACGTTAGTTGGTTGTTGGTTACGTTGTTTTCTCGGGTTGTGCCGGATCTGAAGTGAGCCTCTGGGAGTCTGGGTGATGTTTAGTCCTTCTACTACTCACACGTTAGACAGACTCTGCATTGTGGACAAAAAAGCTACTTTTTTGTTAGTTGTTTTAGCAATTGCGTGTGAACGCTACATTATGCATAATATCAGCTTGAGCAGAATTATGCTGCTTACACTTATCACTCTTACTACTTCCCAATCGTCGTCATTTACCTCCCAAAGTTTCCCTCAGCCCCAGGCTCTATTTGTCTCCGCCCACGATCCCCTCTCCTCCAAGCTCATTCCGCCCACGTACATCCAGCTCCAACCTTAACTTTTCTCGCACCGTCGTCCAACCCAC
Organism: Penaeus japonicus; assembly: GCA_017312705.2. Lineage (NCBI taxonomy): Eukaryota > Metazoa > Arthropoda > Malacostraca > Decapoda > Penaeidae > Penaeus > Penaeus japonicus. The sequence continues at coordinate 411,510 of BOPN01000378.1, forward strand.
GGTCGCTCTAGACCATCCCAGTAAATTCTCGGCCACTTTCAGCCGCACTCTTCCATTGACCGCCATTTCTCAGACATCAAAGATATTATGAATTGTATACATGTGCAGTAAAACACACGCGCCACACCGACATCACATCATGCTTACTTCCATGCTAACCCATGGGACATCGGTGACGTAGAGCTGCTTTATGGTCAACAGGAGAGTGATGCCCGTGGAAAGGATCCCGCATGTCGCGGCTGGAAATCAGGCAAATGGGCTGTGAAAAATAGGGAAAAGATAGATAGACCAAGCAGCTTTAGGATGGCGGAATGCTGTACGGAGTGATGGAGAGGTGGGAGGGGATTCGTGATTTATGATAGACGAATTGGAACACCGCAAGCCGGGCTGCAACTTCTGTGACAGTTGACTTAAAGTTTAGGTCTTCCATTAGGTTTTCCAGCTCAACACCAAACCCGAATTTAAGTGATCGTATACTGTTGCTGTAGACGTTTTACTGTAACCACGAATCCGGATTGGAAATTACACGTTCAACAATAATGCAGACAATATTCGGTAAAGTAATTTGATCTTAGTTAGAATTGCATAATCAGCCGTTGAGCAATAACCATTTAAAATGGAAGTTTATTCGCATGATAATAATAATCCCTTCGGCAGTTATGAAAGTTATTATGTTTCGGGGTTCGCGGACAAGGGCTCCTCAGTGTTTGAAATGATATCATGCGGTGGTTATCGTTGCTTTTTACGTAACTTGGCTACGCATGACATGAATTTTCCCGTTAGGACAAGAACAAAGTACGTTTGCAATATATTAACATTTCCATTTTAGTTCTTTTACTCAGTTACGCTTGTGTAAGTCTGATTTATTTCGTCGCAAGTGATAAGGCTGACAGGGATTGCAAAGCCCGTGATAGAAACAAGAACCAAGAAAGAAAGCAAAATAAGGTAGCGTGTTTGGACGCCAACATCGAGAAGGGCGTATTATATCTCCACAGACTCAGTATTGCTATCTAAAACAAGGGCAGTGGAGGCAGAGTGGGACAGGTGTAGGTGAGATGAGGCAGTTTGGAATTATAAGACAAGCCCAAGATCCAGGAAAGCGCCGTATGTGTCTTGCGGGGCAGGAGACCGAGGGTAAACGGCAGGTAGGTGGCGGTGTGTGGGAAGACACAAGGGTCAGAGGAAGAGAACTGTGAATGCGTCGGATCAAAGAAGACTTAATAAGATGGAGAAAAATGGAAATGGGCAAAGGGAGAGAGGGCCTGCGGAGCGACCAGGATCACTGTGCTGTTCGCCCTGGACGGGGATCGTGGGAGCTGTTTTGGGAGAGCATTTGGGAACAGTTCACCGCTTCACCTCCCCGTGATTTTAAAACGACTATTTTCCATGGTACGGCATGAACGTGTTAATGATTTCAGTCCCCAAGACTCCTCTAAAATGGAAGTATGAAAATTTGAAATGGTTAGAAACTTGTCCGTGATGAATGACTTTCCTCCTGTGATCAGCCACGCTCAGTGCTCACTGTGATCTCAAGTTTAGCATCGCTGTTTATCTGACAGTCGGCGGGCGCCTTGGTGTTTAGATGACAGGGCTGCGCGAGAGGGGGACAGTGAGGCCGCTCTCGAGTCTTGCGAAAAAATATGATTCCTGACTTATTGTTCGTTATAAATCCATTCTTGTAAAGCCACAGGCGAGATATTGTCAAGGAAATTGATTACATGAGATGGAGATGGCTGTAGGGGTTGGTTGTCAGAGCGTGTTTGTTTTATGCGTTGTCGTGTCACTTCCTACATTATTCAGTTCGGCAAAGAATTATACTTATGTGTCTGTGTTTGTATATTTATATGTGTGTATATATGTATATATATATAAATATATATATATATATATATATGTATATATATATATATATATATATATATGTATATGTATATATA
>BOPN01000378.1:418927-421427 GCA_017312705.2 Penaeus japonicus
ATATATATATATATATATATATATATATATATATATATATATATATATATATATATATATATATATACATACATATACATATATACATACATGTACATATACATATACATAACACGTGCACTATATGAAAAGAGAAGGGCAAGGCTGACGTATTAAGAGAGGCCGTAAACAACAGAAGGATACAGAACTTTTTTTCGATAGCACTTCATCTTGTAAGATTAGCGTTGTGTAGAATGGAATAACTACATCGAGGATCTCTGTCTGTGATTCGCCAAGGAAGTTAAAATTCTTAATAGAATAATTCGGTTAAAAAAGAAGATTAACCATCGTGTTGAGGGTTCAGAAAGGAAGCGTCCTACCACCCCAGCAGGAAAACAAGCAAGTATAGAGATAAGGACAGCGAGAGAAGGAGAGAGCGATAATCGAGGTGGGGATGGAAACTTGCCAAGGCAGCGGGGAGGGCGTTTACAATGCAAAGACCCCGATGAATCAGCCGGGGATTCCGCTGACCAGGACCTGTCGCGGCAGAGCTGGGGCCTTGGGACGAAGGGAGATCGGGGCGACGCTGGAGGGGAACTGTGCATGTTTACACAGAAGAAAATGAGACAAAATGTACAGGAGGTACGAATGTTAGACCAGCGAGGCGCACGGAAGGAAGTGTTAGATGGAGATGGTTGGCCGCCGTTGGGTACGAAAGGAAGAGGAGGGAGAGAGAGGAAACAGAGCAAGAGAAGTGTCGTCCAAAAAGGATAGAAAGGCAGAATCAATACTCGCTTTTGCTAAGAGATGGCAGAAGAGAGCTGTTGGAGGACGTGGGAGGATGGTTAGTACCTGAAGATAGATGCTGTAACCGCGCAGAAAAAGCGGCGCTTTGGAGAAGGGCGAATTAGGGCACTGGAGGGACGGCAAGGGAAACGGAGCTGTGACAGGAGCGAGATGGAGAGAGAGAGGAATGGAGGATTTAGTATGAAGTGACAATAATCAGCATCGGTGGAGGGGAGGAATGGTGCTTTGGCGTGTTGTGGCATCTGAAGACCAACTGGTAGGAATGGCATGGCGCAAAAGTACACGAAAAGGGAAATAGAAATTCAGTTGTGGAGATATATAAGCTGCAAAGAGACGTAATGGTTCAAATCAATATCTGGAGAGGCAAGCGTAGAACAGAGAAAGGGATGGGCCCGGATGTGCTCCTGGAGGGGGAAAGGGGGATAGGCGCGGAGAGGGGGGGGGAGGGGCTCTCGAGGGACGTGGCGCTCGGCCCAAGTTTTCCGGTCTTCAGGTATTGTTTGCTTTTCTGTTACGTCTTTCCTGTATCATGCTTTTAATGACTGTGAATGTGTTGTGTCTAATTACCCTTGGAAAGAAAACTGGGACTAGACAAATGAGAGTAATTGCCTCCGCCAAGATAATCGTTCTGATGCACGCAACTGGCTGGTGTTCATGTAAATTATTGTAGAAAAACATGTACTATAGATAAATAAGATATTGATGATGATAATAAGTAAACAAATATGCTTGAAGGAATAGATAAACAAGAATACATAGATAAACGATAAAAAAGACAGTAATAAAATTATATATAACATTTGACCACAAACACGATTGACATTTGAAATAACTATCAATTTTAGTGTCATCATTATCGTTTATCATCATCATCATTATTATCATTATCATCATACTCATTAATATATATTAATGTGTGTGTGTTTATATGTGTGTTTGTGAGAGCGTTTTCAGCGTAAAATCAAAATTAGATTAAACAAATGAAACCGCTTCATTTTCCAAAGAATTTGGCCGGTATTAGAAACAGGCAACCTTTTTATCAGAATTATGCACAGTTATCACCGCGCGCAGAGTTTACTGGCATAAGATCACCTATAAGAGGATTTTCAGAAAACGTGTCAGTGGCCTTTCCCGCGCAGACCACTGTGTAAGTCAAGAGAGCAGCGACTCGCTCTGCTGTCAAAAGTCGAGATGAAACGTTCATTTTTCCCGAGTGATGAATCGCTCCACTTACGAAGGATCGAGAATGGATGAGTGAGGCTAGATCATGCGAGAGAAACTTCGGCAAGAATGACCGGCGGAAAGAGTGAGGAAAGAGACGCGGCACCCGCCGTCCCAGGACATGCGGGACGGAGTCCTGTTGGGTGCCCTTGGCAGACCTCTCGTAGTCTTGTCGTTCTCTTGAGTTTGGCTGTTCGTTTTTGTTCACTAATGTGCTTTGTGTCGGCGGTATGAGTAGCATGTTATGTATTCGCAAAAATGCCCTGTCTACTATAAATATTTGCAATGGATCAGTGTTGCCAAACTTCTTGCAACACTTTCCGACAGTCTAGGGGAGAGGGAGCTAAGTTTTAGAGGATTTGGAGGCTAAGACGGCATTAGATCCTCGGGTGGAAGTTAACAACAAGTTCATGAGTCCCTCGAGGCCAGACTCCTCAGCCCTGCATGCTGATGAGGCCGCGAGGCTCTTCGGTCGCGAGCTGGAGGGACGACG
>BOPN01000378.1:451427-453927 GCA_017312705.2 Penaeus japonicus
GGCGAATGTTATAAGGTTAGGGAGAAAGAAGAATGAGAGGCATTGGGGAGAGGGAAAGGGAAAGGGGGGAGGAGAAAGAGAAGAAGAAAAAGAAGAAGGAGAGAGTGAGGGAGAGTGAGATAAACAAAATAAGAAAGACCCCTCGCCCGATGTCCAGTTGTGCTTATAAACGCCTCAAATGGAGATCCTATGTCTGTCGAGTGTATGCTCTTGTCGAAATGTTAGGTAAAGAACTTGGCTCTAAGGGTATTGACAATTCCTTGTTAATGTTACTTTTATTAGTTTCAAAGGTCCATTTATCAGTTGGCCGTACTATTGTTTGTGGTTGTCAGTAAAAGGTCATCGAAATATATACCGATTTAAAGTTGAACTTCTGTTATTATTCTCAGCCAGAAGCAAGTGCACTACTTATGCTCAAGACCCTCAATATATTTAACTTGCTGATTGATATGAAATATGATATTTTCAGTCTAGAATCTTTGATCTAAAATATAGATAATTCCGCAGTGGGAATTCATTATTTCATTCCAGAATGAATTTGTTAACAATGGGTAGTAAATGCCAAATAGGCGGTTGTTATACTGCCACATGAGCAGAGGAGAGGAGTAACTATTTCTTAGAGAAGTCCGTTCTTAAGTTCAAAGGTTCTTCCGACAATATCGTTCAGTGTGTTTAAAACGACAGAGGTGATCCTACAAAGATAATATCGTCAGAAAATGGTTGTTGGTGTTAAACGTCATTCTCTACAAAAAAAATCATGACATTCGTTAATATCATCCACATTTTGCGGATGCCAACTTGTTCACCAATATTTGTGTAACTGAGAAGGGCGTATGAGGCCACTGGATGGGCGTGGCGTTAGCGAGAAGGAGTGGCTAGACGGACTCATTAGCGATGACCCAACACCCACTGCCTCTGACCCTCCTTTTGGTTCTTGTGTGTGTGTGTGTGAGTGTGAGTGTGAGTGATTTCGCATACAAATTAATTGTATACGCATGGCACCACCATGTGTCCCCTCATAAAGCCTCAGATAATTTTTTTTTATTATTATTATTGTTGTTGCTGCTATTATTTTCATCATCATCATCAATATTATTTGTGGTATAGTAGTTGCTTCCAAAGTACTTAAAGCATGCATAGTGGCAGCCCACACCTGCTGGATTCCCGAGGAAACGATTTCCATGTGTTTGAAACCAGCATTGCGTTCAGCAACGCGAACGGAAGGCGGAAGTAAATCCATTCGCCGCGAGCTATTGCTAGGAACGTTGAATGGTAGTTTTGTTATTGTTGTGCTTTTGTCTTTTGGCGCGAGTCATGCAGGTAGCTGACTCTCGACCAATAGTCAACTTAGGGAAGTGCTCGTCATGAACGCATCATTCAACAGTGGGAGTTTTAATGTCGTGAATGTTCGCATTATTGAACGCAAGGCAAGTTTAAATAACTTTGATAGTGGCTACAGATGCAAAATCATGGGTCCCTTCTTGATTTTGAGGATAGGGACTTGCAGTGAGACGTCATCAATGATCATGTATTCTCATTGTGTCGATCACCATGTTTATTGCGAATGACAGGATGATTTGAAACGAAATGCTTTTGCCATGAATAATGTTTAAGTGCATTAAGCCGCGTTGGCGTCTTTCTCAATCTTCGCCATTTCTCCCTGTCCCTGTTACCGCATGTTTTTACCTGGTCTCGCGGTCTTCCTAATCCTTGCCGTTCCGAAAGGCGCCCTTCTCCCCGGGGTATCCGCAGTATCCTTGCCAAAAGGGAATCCGCACGAATCGCAAACCGCGAGAAACGAAATCCAATATTTGCAATCTGGCGGCCCGCGTGTCTGGCCTCCCGTCTCCCCGTCCCGCCGCGTCGAGCCGTGGTCTTTGCAGCCTCTGCCTCGCCCGCGCCCACGGCCCCACTCCCTCAGGACCGCCTCACTCACGGGCTCATCTCGAGAGGCGTTTGGCTTTGTGATTCCGAGCCCCAACGCCACGGGGCTCGCAGGACACGGGTCACTTTGGCAGGAGAAATTGGATGTTCTTAGACCATTTCCTCGGTTACCATCAATTCTATTAAAAAGGTATTGCATGATGTCGCCGAGGCTGAATCATACACAGGTGTCGATTTTGCAAAAAATGTTTGTGAATTGTATTATTAGTAGTATTCATTATATATATGTATATATGTATGTATGTATGTATGTATGTATGTATGTATGTATGTATGTACGCACACACACACACACACACACACACACACACACACACACACACACACACACACACACACGGACGAGTGTCAAATGATATCTTGGTTGTGGTGTTTTGCATTTGTTTNCCCTTCTCCCCCTCAACACATTCCCATCTAACAATCCCACAACTAATTTTCTTGCCACCAACGGCCGAGTGCTTTGTCCACAGCGCTCTCACCTGAGTACGCTCATGGGTATTTTATTTTTGCAGATTATTTCTCACCACTAACCCCGATTTCATATCCACATCTCTAA
>BOPN01000378.1:458927-466427 GCA_017312705.2 Penaeus japonicus
ATAGTCCAGTTTTACAAGGAGACGAAGGAGAGCAGCGAGGGAAGTAGAGTATCGAGTAAACACAAACCAAGAACGGCTAAATGGCTGTGCTGTCAACGATGCTCCTTGTAGCTAGAAGGTTAAAGCTGAAAGGCGGTCGTCGCTGCTGCTAGAAAAGTCGTTCTATTTTTGTCATGGGCTGGACGGTCACGGGTGTCTTTCTGGCGGCGGGTCGCGGGGCCACGGTCACTCAACGTCTTTATGCCATATGGTCATGTTTTCAAAACTATCAAAAGATAACATGCGAAAAAAATGAAGTCAACCCAAGAGTGAATTCACTATACGAGTTTGTTTACATCCACAATCCAAGGAGGTCACTCCGGAAGACGGAGTGGCTACGTATAAGAGCAGACAGAATAGGATGGAGGCCCAAAGCAGGTGAGAAGGATTAGTCCCAAACTAAGGGTAAAGAGGTCACATGTTGGGATCAGCGCTGCCACATGCACATGAAAGAGCCCACATGCCAATGATAATGAGTGCATATCGAGATAAGAGTGAATCCGCATACAAAGGCTACTGAGGCCACGTACAGATGAGAGCGGGGCGGGCGCGTCGGCAGCTTGGAGGGTCCCCTTTAACCCGTGCAGATTCCCGAACTTTAGAGGTTAAAACGGCTATCGCTGGGGATTCGTTGTACACTTGTTTGCTCTACAGAGGAATCCTGCTCATTACTGAACTGATTTTGTCGCGGACACGTTGTCTAAATAGCCCCATATTAGCTTTCGCAGTGCACAAGGCATCTATATTTTGATTCATTCACTGGGCAACTCACCCAAAACAAAAAAGATTATTGATTAACTGACATTTTTGAAGCTGTTCCTGCATTGCATTATTTCGCAACATCGGCTGAATCCTGGTGCGGGGATAGGAAGGGTCAGCTCCGGTGTAGCGTCCTTGATGTGTTCACATGATTACCCCGTTGCCCGTTGGCAGGTTGTCGTTGCACCGATTATGTTGTTCCTGTTTGGTTGTGATGTGGCCATTACTTTCCGTGAGATTCTTTAGCAATTTTACTTGCTTATTGACAGTCACGTGTGTTTCCAAAACATTTGTAAATGGATGTGTTTGTGTGTGTGGCTATGTCAGGTCTCCATGTGCAACTTCGCATTTAAACACATCCATCCATATCCAGAAATGTGCTCCAGAAAGGCTTGAGCTCTACGGCGCCGACCAGTTAAATCTTTCACTCCCTTTCCCGCTGCATAAGCAATTCATGGCGAAACCAAGTGTTGCCGAAGCTCCCCGAGACGCCGATGCGTGGAGTTTCAGTGGACTCTGTGCTGTGTCTTATTTGAAAGTCACAAATACATCGGCATACGATCTGTTATATGTGAACTTATAGATACACGAATAGATAGGAAAATGGATAGATATAAAATAGACAGACAAGAGATATTCTGCAGTGTGTGTGTGTGTGTGATTTTTGCGTGTTTTTGTGTGAGTGTGTGTGTACGTGCGTGTGCGCGTGCGTGTGTGAGTGTGTTTCTGGATTTATATGCTTATTTGAGTGCGTTGTCATTCATTAAAGGATACCTACAGCCAAAGAGACATTTCTTAAAATTTTGTCGCATATCGATCGTCGGCTGCACAGGTTATGAGATTGTTTACATCTGTTGAATGAAGTGGAATCTCGGCCTTTCTCTGGCGTGAGCCTCGTAACCGGGTCATCTTTCAGCCTCGTGACCCCGTCTCCAAAGACCTCGTGACCTTATTGCTAGACGGCTGTGACAGAAGGACATTCGTGCGTAATCCGTCTCGCTGTCCACAAGGCTTCCTTCCGTTGACAATTTATCATCCTGCTCAGCTCCTCTTCCGCTCTCCTCGCACGCATCAGGGCGCAGCACTCTGTTCAAGGGCGTCTCTTTGTTTTCCGCTTGAAATTCCTCGCTGTTGAAGAGCAGAATATCTTGCAGTGTGAGCGTTAGTCTGGACGCGGAATCCGAACCTAGGTAGCCAAGGCCGACCACTCTGCTCATTTCCAACTAGTTTTCGTAAGAGGAAACTGCGACACCGCTTGGCAGGCGGTGTATTGTGCCTCTTGCGCCTTCAGGAGTGATAACGGTTTTAGATTCAAAACAGAAGCAATATTTCCTTATTTTGTTATATCATCACAATATATATATATATATATATATATATATATATATATATATATATATATATATATGTGTGTGTGTGTGTATGTATGTGTGTGTGTGTATGTATGTATGTATGTATGTATGTATGTATGTATGTATGTAATATGTATGTATAGATTTGGGTGTGTGTGTTTGTGTGTAGCGCACTCACAACCACACACACACACACACACGTATCTGTGTGTTTACGCGTACGAATGCCCAGAGATACATAGTTTTTGGAGCAAAGAGTAGGAACTGTGTAAGAAAATGGCAACCAAAGATGGTTAAAAGTTTAGATCAGAAGTAACGAGAATAGTCACGTTTATCGAGGCTCAGAAGGAAATCGTCCCACTTGCATTACTGTCTGCGCCTAAAGTGCAGTTGATGTCTCGTTTCTGTGTGGTGGATTTTGATTATCTTGCTACCAGAATTATTATTTTTAGTTGATATCTATTGACACCGAAGTATTTCAAGGTCAAAGTCATTTTACCCCCTTTACAATACCACTTAAAGTGACCATATATAAGCGGCCTAAATTCTAGAATAATATTTTTCTTGGTTTGCTGGTTTAGTGAAACGCGGGTGCTATCCCGTAGGTTTATGATCCGGATATTCTCTCTTTTTTCACAAACACACACACACACACACACACACACACACACACACACACACACACACACACACACACACACACACACACACACACACACACACACACACACACACTGTGCACCTACTCTGACAGGAGATGCGAGTAACCTGACAAGCTCACATACTACAACATGACATGCCCACGCTACCCAAGGGTGCAATCCTTTGTTTCTGCAAAAAGAAGATTCAGTAATACAATATGATTGGTGAAGCCTTGTTGGGTTCTGATTTCCATATGGATATAGCTTGAATTTTGCCGTGTGCATGATGTGCATGTCTGGACATGTTTGGAGCGGACAGATCACACATCAAACCATGAACAGGCCGGTGTCACCCTTGTTTAGCAAGTTATATCATGGTGTATGCAGTAAAAGGCTCTATTCATCTTTGATGTGACAGATGTGTTTATCCTTCTCCTACACTGCTGAAAATCGTTCGATTATGGGTCTGAGAATATGGCAGAGGCCATCCTGATGATGCAGACGCTGACAGACTGTTACATAGTTGGAAGAAGTTGGCACTCAAGACCCTTCAGACAGAGAATTTGTCCATCACTGGTGACCCTCAGACTAATCTGAATGAAGTTTGCTCAACAATTCAATGGCTGAGTGCCGCGTCAAAATATGGAAGAAGAAACAGTTCATCAACCAAACTGTGTTGCTTGCCACCAACAACTAAAACAGCTATAAAAAAAACACCAAGAAGGCGCCGGCGTGCCAGTATTCACTCGGTCCAAAGAGTCATGGATGGCAGCACGACGGTTCCGCCCTGAAGCCCTACGTCAACACACTAGGGACAAATCTGGCTCCCGATGAGATCCTAGAATAGGCAAATGTGAATACGAAAAGTCTGCTTTTAGGGTGCGAGTGGCCAGATTACCCTTGCCGGAGATTTGTGCCTGTAAAGCTGGCCCGTTGTGGCTTATACGCCGAACAAGAGAACCGAAGTAGGAGATGAGGCTCATGACGGCCAATAAACAATACTCTCATAAAGTAATGGCAGAAAATGCATAAACAAAAATTCCATACAGTAGTAGAGCTGTCAACCGGTGCCACAGCTGTCTTTTTCTTTTCAAGCGTTGATATAAATCTGAAATGTGTCATTTCCATATCGTCTGCGATCTTTAATTAGATAAAACGAACTGACATTGACCTTGGTGATGTGACCTCGACTTCATGCCATGAGCCCCCATTCGACCAATAGTTATTTTCATAACCATCGTTATATAATCCATCATATATCTCCACAAACATCGCGAATATCGGCAGCATTTCGGAGACTTATCACTATTTGTGGCGCCCAGTCAGTAGTGATGCAATGGGTTTTTACTGTGGTACGACCAGAAAGGTTTTTTGTTATTATTATTCCTGAAGCCAACTGTCCGTGGCAGTCGCTTTTGCGATCCTGGACTTGATTTTTTACATTCAGAATTCGTGTCCAGATATTGTATATGGTATTTTTATATTAGGTAAGGCATTGATATGCAATATTGCATTATTGCTTTTACTTTTTTCAAGTGACCCTTATTATTTTTACACGTAGTCTTTACAAAGCAACAGTACCGAGAAACGCTTTCTTGAATAATCGTGTCACAATTTTAGGAATTTGAAGTAATTATATTAGACTGATACCCAAGACCTGCTTAGACACACCTCCGCAATGTCGCGCGCTTCCCTCCCCAAATGTCGCGGCCGGATGAGACTGGCACCACAGCACCGTGGTGTCCGCGCGCACGGAAGTGATGCCAGGATGAGAGCGAGAGTGCGTCCGATGGCCTAGTGAGACTCCCGAAGACGCCCTCTTGTGTCGCCACCATGACCAAGGGATGAGGATGTGCACGCTGTGTCCGCCGCGCCATCGCAGAAAGGTGGTCAGGTTTGACTCGTTCGTGGACACCATCTCGTATTCTGAGTACTCCCAGTACGCCTCGAGTGGCTGTGCTGGGGGAACCGAGGGAGGCTCCGGTTTCACCAACTCCTCCTCTGTGTCTTCCTTCTATTGCTATAACAACGGTGCTGATCGGGTCGTCGTTACGACCCCATGCAAGGTACGTAGTCACAGGCTGTAGGCTGCCACATGTATGTTGTTCTGATAGGATGTCCTGCCAGTTTAATAATTTCCTTGTACTTTTTATTGCAGCAACTCAATCAACTCTATATGTCTTCTTCAGCCTTGGAATTCCATGGCATTATAAATCATGAAATTTGATAATTATTTAATATCTGGAAAAAAAAGTGTTCGATCGAAGCAGACTGAACGTGAATGAAACGCAAACTTCAGAGAGTGCGAAAGATGAAGCCATTCCATCCCTCAGTCTGATGAGTCACCGTTGCCTGTGCTTTCATCTGGAATAATAGATAAGCAGAGCGTCCCGGGATGCCAGACTTCCCAGCCATCCATCAGATCACAACATAGCACTGCCGTAGTAACTTGGAAGGCCTGAATTGTGGACTCGACATAGAGCATTTAGGAACCTAAGGCATTCTAGCGGCGAGGCGCACATTTAGGCGCGGCTGACGTCGCTGGTGTAAAGGTATTCAAGGGCGGTGTAATTTATGGGGTCCTCCTTGGCGCATTGAGTCCTTAGGTGAGCGATGATGTAACTTATTGGTGTTCCTTCGCCCTGGACTGGGCGGTGGCGGCAGCTGGGTTCGCGCATCGTTTCATTAAGGCCAACTTTGGCTGAAGGTGAGGCCCTTGGTTATATTTAACAGCATTTTATCGAACTTGCATCAGCCTAGCCATGCGGTGAGATTAAAGGTGCCACAGGTAGTTGTATTTTCAGATATTCATTTTAATTCGTACCAAGAGATAAGCGCGTGGAAATGTTTGGAGATTATCATTATCTTTGTATGTTTCCCAAGGGCGCTACGACTGATTTAAGTAATTGTTTGTTTCTTTTTTCAGGTAAGATTGCTTAGAATCTTCAACAACTACGATTTTTGTTGCGTAAGTTTTTATTCTATTGTTCTGTTCACACGTCTCCTGTAGATTAAGTGAGTAAATGTTTTTGTTGGTATACCAATTTTACACACACACACATACATGCATGCATACATACATACATACATACATACATAAATACATGAATATATATATATATATATATATATATATATATATGTATATATATATATATATATATATATATATATATGTGTGTGTGTGTGTGTGTGTGTGTGTGTGTGTGTGTGTGTGCGTGCGTGCGTGCGTGCGTGTGTGTGTGTGTGCGTGTAAGTGTGACATGATATGGAATATCACAGAACATATTGATGATGTGTGACCTTTCATCAGCCAAGGTTTGGCTTGCATCCCGGTCGCTAACATTGTTTGACTGACATAGTGGTGAACACTATGCTTTTGGCGCATTCCCTTTCGAGGCAAAGTTGGCCCCTGTTTTCTTTTGGTGACATGGTGGATGTTTGAAGACCAGATATGGTTGCATGATATTGTCTGTAGTCTAACTGCTGGTATATAGGTGATTGCCAGTCATATATATCGCCAACATTATATTGGTTGCATTGGATGCAATCTCTGGCGTCAGAATGTTTACACAATACGGCTATCGTTGTGTTACCTCTAATGATTCTTCCATTATTTATAATTGTTAACATTATTATTCGTATGGTATGACATACATATTACATGGAGAGATTATTTACACGTCAATCATGTAGATATATTTTTTTAAGTTGTTCAGTCTTGTCTTTAGTTCTATAGTTTTCATATCTGTATCTGTTGTGTTGACATGAAAGTTTATCATGCCAAGAGCAGATATACTGGCAAGTATGTCACTGACGCTACATCAGATGAAGTAAGAATCGTTTGCAGCAAGAAAATCGCTTCAAGTACGTCATGAATAAATGAATGAGACAGTTTGCTTGCTTTCAGGTCCTCCCTTGACGATTAGTTTACATATGTTGTTGTGTGCTTTTAGTTGTGTACTGCAAAACTTGCTGGCTAATGCTTATTATGAATTTGTTATATCATCGGCTCAGGTAATTATATTCTGAATTTGGTTTTAGTTAAACTACAAATTTCCTTCAGGTATTCTGATATGTTAATTTCGAGAATTGGTGCCTGACCGATTGTCGCTGGGCAGTATAGCAGCACCCGAACACCGTGTTGATATCACCTTGCACGTCAGTCTTCTTAACGGAGCAGACCTCGCTTGTCACGCTTGTGTTTGCTCAGCGAGAGCCAAATTGCAGCATATGCTCCCGAATCAGCAGGTCGTGCGTCGTGTCATGATTTGCGTTGGAGCAGCAGCGAGAGCAACGGCAAGGTAACGAATCTTCCATGTCAGAATCCGACTCGTACACTATATGATTTACGGAATGCATTCTGGTTCTGAATTGTTGGGGCATGAGAAATGCTCTCAATGATAAGCAGTTACCGTCTCATGACCTTACAGCTGTGTACTTCGACCGAGGATTGGCGAGTTGATGATTCCCTCTGTATCTGAATGATTACATCACTCTACCTGGCTTATTTGCTAAACATCTTCTTTCAAGTAATTATTATATGAATATCGCTTCACATGGAGAAGTATGATGCATAAGGAAATACTTTCCGATTACCAGATTATCCTATTACATCCTTACCTCTCCCTAAGGTTATGCCTTAGGGGACTAGTTCTTGTATGCGATTCATTTACTATCTTCTGTTGTTATTGATAAGTAAATGCTTT
>BOPN01000378.1:471427-473927 GCA_017312705.2 Penaeus japonicus
AGTATAGGAATTGATTGGTAATATCACAATGAACTCAAAGCAACTGGTTGATGACACTAGCTCTGAGTTCATATTTAGGGTCTTGTGTCACTTGTACGTCTTGGCAGTTCCGACGTCCTTCTGCCAGGATCGCCGCCTTTACCGTTTCTTCTTGTTCGACGCAGCAGCTGTCGAGCTCCCCTGTCGAGCTCCCCGAGTGATGAGTGCAGCCTCTGGGGGCCGGGGGGGTAACCTGCTGACGTGGTGGTGTGATGCCGAGGTGATAAGTTTGCAGCTTCGCCTTAAAATCCTCTTGACGCACATTCGAGAAGGCTTCGATGACGTAGCGGCCTCTTCACGACCTCTCACCACGTGCTTCATCTCTCTTCCTCGGTTTCTTTTCATAGAGACGAAAATATTCGCTGTCAGAAAGTCTCGCTGTCCGCTCGTTGACGCGCGGAGGATGGCGTCCTTTAGCTTGCATCATTACACAAACGCATCATTGCGTTTGGGAATCACGCAGATTTCAATTCACAGTCGGGTAATGATTTTGGATACATTAAATTACACTTTTCAGTTTGGTTTATAGTAATTTGATAAAGGTTTGATTTCTCCATAAACAGTAAGGGAAGGAAAACAAATCGATCAGCTAATATTATCATGAAAACGATTGTAGGATAAAGAGATCCTGATGTGCACATAATACTATGTAATCAAAACATAGATCGGTTACACACAAAAGAATGAAAGGTAAATTGGGACCACCGTGTGACCACCGTATTGCCTATGATAACTGAAACGTCGGATGTTAATATGCTCAGATGGTAAGATTAGTCACACAAACACGCATATGTGTACGCACACACACACATTATATATATATATATATATATATATATATAATATATATATATATATATATATATATATATATATATATATATATATATATATATGTGTGTGTGTGTGTGTGTGTGTGTGTGTGTGTGTGTGTGTGTATGAAATGTGTATATGTTCTTTCACGCATATACACTAACATTACTACAGTTATTTTTTTTTTCTCTAGGAACGCAGATTCATAAAAAATGAGGACCCTTGCCTCGGTGTCCCTGATGACTAAGGGCCCAAACAAAGCACTTGCAGCACCCTAGAGAGGTGTCCCTGCGACAGGTTGGACAGCGGGCCCAACTCTGTATTGATTCCCAGCCGCCCCCCCCCCCCCCCCCCCCCCTCCCGCTCGCTTCTCTACCACCCACCACTTAAACAAACACTTAGGCTGCGTTGCACTCGCCATTTGACGATCTGATGCTTCACACACGCTCATGCATCTCCCGACACGGGCGGGACTTGGAGGTGCTTGGAGAATGGCGTTCGGGGAATTATTTTACGAGCAGACCGGGAAAAGCGAGGTTGGAAGCACCGTTGCTACTTAAGAATAAAAGTGCCCTGCGCTTATGAATTCATATAGCGAAAAGTGTCGATTACTGCGACCGATAGGAAAGAAGTTCCAAGCCTCCCTGCAGTTGCCGGTCGCAAAAACAATGCTGACGCCGTGAATGTCGCTCAGAAGGTGAACGGAGGTACTTCCTAGTTTTGAAAATAAGTATCAATGATGGAACGCTCTGAGGCAGATGTAGTATTTCCTATAGAAAAAGTTTTATATAGCTAAACTTGATAAGAGCAAAGAATAGGAAGTGATAAAGAAGACCTGAATTGGGATGTTTAATGTGTGACAGGTTGACGGCGTTATGGCTGGCAATATTTCAGGTCTACTTCTTTCGTCCAAAACAAGAAGTAGTTAGGCCTATGGTGTGGGAGCGAGAGAGTGAAAGAAAGGAGACTGGAAGAGGGGAGAGGGGGAGAGAGAACGTTTAGAGAACTTCTCCAGCCGCACAGTTATCGCGAAAAGAGACTCGATTACATTTCCTTTCAGCGAAGTGACGCGAGAGCGAGCGCTTACCGCGCGGCAGCGCAGTTGTGCGACCTGCAGTCCTACCATCGATAGCCACGTGGACACTATACACGTCTCCATAATCAATCTGCTCATCCTTGTTTGTTCACGTAGCGACACGAGAACCTGTAGAAGATGGGGCAATTGGTTTCTGTAACAGTTTCAGTCTGGAAAATTATATTTCTTCTCATCAGCTCCTTTCAAATATATATTTCGCGATGTGTAAAAATCCAGTCCAGTCAATAATACTTTCCATATTTTTTTCTTATTTTATTTGTTACGTTTAACTTGTTTATATTATATCATTTATAACAAAGATATCGCGTCAAATAAATCTCACGTTTCCTTACTTAATTTGAATGATATTAAAGTGCTTGTGTTTTTCAAATATAAGAATATGATACTTAGATAAAATAAGATAAATGCATAATTGCTAGTTGACATCAGTTATTTTGTTCTTAATTAAGGAGATTCTTCAAAACACAACAGACAATAGTTCTTGTTGACTATTTGTGTATCTATGTTTATATTATAAATTTAAGATTATGTATTCTCAAGTATCAGCACAAA
>BOPN01000378.1:498927-501427 GCA_017312705.2 Penaeus japonicus
GACATCTCAGTCATATTTACACACACACACACACACACACACACACACACACACACACACACACACACACACACACACACACACACACATACAGATACACAGGCACGCACACGCAGGCGTCCCCGCCAGCCAGTCAGTGTGTCCCTCTCGCTGTTACCGGTACACCAGTAGCTCCACAGCTGTCCCGCCCCGCACACGCCCTCTCTGTCACTTCCATCACCTTTGTGTGCATACATCATTTGACTTGCACACACGGCTCTAGCAGCCCATCACGCCCACACTTCCACACTGCACCCTCTTACATCCTCGTTTTGCCGCACTGTTAACATTGTCAACACCAGTCTTAACAGCACCGGTCATTAACGAGTCCTATAATAATGTATACCTGTACTATCACCAAAAGCAATGCCTTTACATAATCCGCGTCATTCACACTGGCCCATTTTACTTGACAGTCACCCAGCTCGTACCAGTTTTCCCATTCCGGATGTTCTCCGTTTGCATCCCTAACATTTCCCTGTACTCCTGCAGTCACCTGCCCTGTCGTTTTCAGAAACACCCCAGCCTGCTTGTCTTCTCCAGATGATGTTCATTAACCCACTAACAGATCACAACATATCCTTGGATCCACAATGTTACCAGCATTTTACAATTACCTATGTGTATGGCAAGGCAGATGTCTTTCAGTATATACACTTTCAGAACATTTAAATAAACATTTGATTATATACCAGTATCTTTCACTGCCATTATCATCAAAACACACGCCAACCGCCTCCC
The DNA here is from genome assembly GCA_017312705.2 of Penaeus japonicus. Taxonomy (NCBI): domain Eukaryota; kingdom Metazoa; phylum Arthropoda; class Malacostraca; order Decapoda; family Penaeidae; genus Penaeus; species Penaeus japonicus. The sequence goes on from BOPN01000378.1 coordinate 499,708, forward strand.
CCTTCGTATGCCTGTAGCTCCAGCGTCCCCGAAGCCCGTCGCGCAGTCCGTTAGAAATGTGACAATCCGCGGTGTCACCGAGAGGAAGGCGGAATGTTAAAGTTGAGTCGTTAGCCTGAGGTGACAGCGCTTGCCACAGCTAGTGATAAATTCGATACAATACTGTGATGAAAGCCTACAGTGACTGCTACTTGTGCTATTTCAAAATTTGAGAGGGGTTTTGTAAGCGGACATGACACTAGTGAGTTATCTGGTGATTGCATACTGATGTACTGGCAGACAGTGAGCAATGCTGGGCTATCTCGTTGCAATAAGGCATTGGTGAATTTGTTCAGATCACTCTACTTTAATGTACACAGAGGTAATGAGAACTGGTGCGTCTTATGATGATAATGGTTTGCAAGCAACTCCAAGCCTTGTTTGCGTAAGAGAGAGCAAAACTGATCAAGAAAATTGTGCGATACCAAACAATATACGTGGTTTAGAATTGAATGTTTTTATTCACATATAGTTAGCATTTTATTTTTTATGTGTTTTCATGCGTGGAATCTGAATTACATTTTCGAAACGCACTCAAAAGACGCACGTAAGAAACTCGCCTCACAAATCGAATTGCTTTGCCTGAAAAAAAGACGAAATTGATTAGGCTTCGGCAGCAGGGAATGGAATTTGTACACATTACGAGAATCGACGTAAAGTGACTGCAGAGTGAGAAGTTCTCCCTTCAGTGTGCATTTCCAAACTCGACTTGAACGTTACTGTGTAATCCATAGCGAGTTCTTTCACAGGAGGCATTGGTGAACAAGTGTCAAATGAACAGAATTAGAAGCGATAAGTATCAATTCAACAATAAACGTATGGATGAAATACAACATAGAATTGCACGAATCAATCTTTAATGTGATTCCATGAAACGAATTTAAAAAGAAATAATTAATTAGTATAGATCTTGAAAGATCTTTTAAACGCCCTCTGAAGGGAAGTGTAAACTGTAAAACCCTTTTGTTTTAGACATTTTAAAGTCATTCTTAGGGGACTGTATGGACTTTCGCGTGCAATTTTCAGGGAACTATAAGACGGACTCAATTCGATAACGCGCCAAGTTGAAAGAGATTCGAGTAGTTTACGACAACTTCGCCGAAGTCAATTTATATTATCTTCTCCCCACGTCCATGGCGTCCCCCTGTGTTTATTTCGGTTTCGTTGTTTTCTCTTTCGTCCACACACACGCACACACACACACACACACACACACACACACACACACACACACACACACACACACACACACACACACACACACACACACACACACACACACACACACACACACACACACACACACACACACGTAAACGCACGCACGTAAACGCATGCACGCATGCACTATAACACTGTTTCCATCATGTAGAGGAATAAACAGCGCTTGCAAGTTTACAAGTTTAGTGATCGCGGTGTCCAGAAGTGAGTGCATCAATGTAAAGGATGAAGATCTTTAAGCCTATCTCCCCAGCCTGGTCCGGCGGCTACAGCAGACTGCCTTGCAACCCCCCCCGGGACACCCCGCCGCCCACCACCCCTCCGCGAGACACGTCCCCTCCTGTGGTTTTCCACGAAGTCACAAAAGTGACGTCAGCCTCCCTCCAGAAAGACTTCCCTTCGGTTGAGGGGATCGGGCGCCCCCGGGCTCGCTCCCCCGGGCTCGATAGGAAACTGGTAG